>CM028617.1:7916761-8143064 GCA_016735795.1 Caenorhabditis tropicalis | reverse complement strand
TGACCTCTGGTGACCCCTAGTGACCCTCTAGTGACCTCTGGTGACCCCTAGTGACCTCTGGTGACCCCTAGTGACCTCTGGTGACCCCTAGTGACCTCTGGTGACCCCTAGTGACCTCTGGTGACCCCTAGTGACCTCTGGTGACCCCTAGTGACCTCTGGTGACCCCTGGTGACCTCTAGTGACCTCTGGTGACCCCTAGTGACCTCTGGTGACCTCTGGTGACCCCTAGTGACCTCTGGTGACCCCTAGTGACCTCTGGTGACCCCTAGTGACCCCTGGTGACCTCTGGTGACCCCTGGTGACCTCTGGTGACCCCTAGTGACCTCTGGTGACCTCTGGTGACCCCTAGTGACCTCTGGTGACCCCTAGTGACCTCTGGTGACCCCTAGTGACCTCTGGTGACCTCTGGTGACCTCTGGTGACCCCTAGTGACCTCTGGTGACCCCTAGTGACCTCTGGTGACCCCTGTGACCTCTGGTGACCTCTGGTGACCCCTGTGACCTCTAGTGACCTCTGGTGACCCCTAGTGACCTCTGGTGACCTCTAGTGACCTCTGGTGACCTCTGGTGACCTCTGGTGACCCCTAGTGACCTCTGGTGACCCCTAGTGACCTCTGGTGACCCCTAGTGACCTCTGGTGACCCCTAGTGACCTCTGGTGACCCCTAGTGACCTCTAGTGACCTCTGGTGACCTCTAGTGACCTCTGGTGACCTCTGGTGACCCCTAGTGACCTCTGGTGACCCCTAGTGACCTCTGGTGACCCCTAGTGACCTCTGGTGACCTCTGGTGACCTCTGGTGACCCCTAGTGACCTCTGGTGACCCCTAGTGACCTCTGGTGACCCCTAGTGACCTCTGGTGACCCCTAGTGACCTCTGGTGACCCCTGGTGACCCCTAGTGACCTCTGGTGACCCCTAGTGACCTCTGGTGACCCCTAGTGACCTCTGGTGACCCCTAGTGACCTCTGGTGACCTCTGGTGACCCCTAGTGACCTCTGGTGACCCCTAGTGACCTCTGGTGACCCCTAGTGACCCCTGGTGACCTCTGGTGACCCCTAGTGACCTCTGGTGACCTCTGGTGACCTCTGGTGACCCCTAGTGACCTCTGGTGACCCCTAGTGACCTCTGGTGACCCCTAGTGACCTCTGGTGACCCCTAGTGACCTCTGGTGACCCCTAGTGACCTCTGGTGACCTCTGGTGACCTCTGGTGACCTCTGGTGACCCCTAGTGACCTCTGGTGACCTCTAGTGACCTCTGGTGACCCCTAGTGACCTCTGGTGACCTCTAGTGACCTCTGGTGACCTCTGGTGACCCCTAGTGACCTCTGGTGACCCCTAGTGACCTCTGGTGACCCTCTAGTGACCTCTGGTGACCCCTAGTGACCTCTGGTGACCCCTAGTGACCTCTGGTGACCTCTGGTGACCCTCTAGTGACCTCTGGTGACCCCTAGTGACCTCTGGTGACCCCTAGTGACCTCTGGTGACCCCTAGTGACCTCTGGTGACCTCTAGTGACCTCTGGTGACCTCTGGTGACCTCTGGTGACCTCTGGTGACCCCTAGTGACCTCTGGTGACCCCTAGTGACCTCTGGTGACCCCTAGTGACCTCTGGTGACCCCTAGTGACCTCTGGTGACCCCTAGTGACCTCTGGTGACCCCTAGTGACCTCTGGTGACCTCTGGTGACCTCTGGTGACCCCTAGTGACCTCTGGTGACCCCTAGTGACCTCTGGTGACCCCTAGTGACCTCTGGTGACCCCTAGTGACCTCTGGTGACCCCTAGTGACCTCTGGTGACCCCTAGTGACCTCTGGTGACCCCTAGTGACCTCTAGTGACCTCTGGTGACCCCTAGTGACCTCTGGTGACCCCTAGTGACCTCTGGTGACCTCTAGTGACCTCTGGTGACCCCTAGTGACCTCTGGTGACCCCTAGTGACCTCTGGTGACCCCTAGTGACCTCTGGTGACCCCTAGTGACCTCTGGTGACCCCTAGTGACCTCTGGTGACCCCTAGTGACCTCTGGTGACCCCTAGTGACCTCTGGTGACCTCTGGTGACCTCTGGTGACCTCTGGTGACCTCTAGTGACCTCTGGTGACCCCTAGTGACCTCTGGTGACCTCTGGTGACCCCTAGTGACCTCTGGTGACCCCTAGTGACCCTCTGGTGACCTCTGGTGACCCTCTGGTGACCCTCTGGTGACCCCTAGTGACCTCTGGTGACCCCTAGTGACCTCTGGTGACCCCTAGTGACCTCTGGTGACCTCTAGTGACCTCTGGTGACCTCTGGTGACCTCTGGTGACCCCTAGTGACCTCTGGTGACCCCTAGTGACCTCTGGTGACCCCTGGTGACCTCTGGTGACCTCTGGTGACCCCTAGTGACCTCTGGTGACCCCTAGTGACCTCTGGTGACCTCTGGTGACCTCTGGTGACCTCTGGTGACCTCTGGTGACCTCTGGTGACCTCTAGTGACCTCTGGTGACCCCTAGTGACCTCTAGTGACCTCTAGTGACCTCTGGTGACCCCTAGTGACCTCTGGTGACCCCTAGTGACCTCTAGTGACCTCTGGTGACCTCTAGTGACCTCTGGTGACCTCTGGTGACCTCTGGTGACCTCTGGTGACCCCTAGTGACCTCTGGTGACCCCTGTGACCCCTAGTGACCTCTGGTGACCCCTAGTGACCTCTGGTGACCCCTAGTGACCTCTGGTGACCCCTAGTGACCTCTGGTGACCCCTAGTGACCTCTGGTGACCCCTGGTGACCTCTGGTGACCCCTAGTGACCCCTGTGACCTCTGGTGACCCCTAGTGACCTCTGGTGACCCCTAGTGACCTCTGGTGACCCCTAGTGACCTCTGGTGACCCCTAGTGACCTCTGGTGACCCCTAGTGACCTCTAGTGACCTCTGGTGACCTCTAGTGACCTCTGGTGACCTCTGGTGACCCCTAGTGACCTCTGGTGACCTCTAGTGACCCCTAGTGACCTCTAGTGACCTCTGGTGACCCCTAGTGACCTCTGGTGACCCCTAGTGACCTCTGGTGACCCCTAGTGACCTCTGGTGACCCCTAGTGACCTCTGGTGACCCCTAGTGACCTCTGGTGACCTCTGGTGACCCCTGTGACCTCTAGTGACCTCTGGTGACCCCTAGTGACCTCTGGTGACCCCTAGTGACCTCTGGTGACCCCTAGTGACCTCTGGTGACCCCTAGTGACCTCTGGTGACCCCTAGTGACCTCTGGTGACCCCTAGTGACCTCTGGTGACCCCTAGTGACCTCTGGTGACCCTCTGGTGACCTCTGGTGACCCCTAGTGACCTCTGGTGACCCCTAGTGACCTCTGGTGACCCTCTAGTGACCTCTGGTGACCCCTAGTGACCTCTGGTGACCCCTAGTGACCTCTGGTGACCCCTAGTGACCTCTGGTGACCCCTAGTGACCTCTGGTGACCCCTAGTGACCTCTGGTGACCCCTAGTGACCTCTGGTGACCCTCTAGTGACCCCTAGTGACCTCTGGTGACCCCTAGTGACCTCTGGTGACCTCTGGTGACCCCTAGTGACCTCTGGTGACCCCTAGTGACCTCTGGTGACCCTCTAGTGACCTCTGGTGACCTCTGGTGACCCCTAGTGACCTCTGGTGACCCTCTAGTGACCTCTGGTGACCCCTAGTGACCTCTGGTGACCTCTGGTGACCCCTAGTGACCTCTGGTGACCTCTGGTGACCCCTAGTGACCTCTAGTGACCTCTGGTGACCCCTAGTGACCTCTGGTGACCTCTAGTGACCTCTAGTGACCTCTGGTGACCCCTAGTGACCTCTGGTGACCCCTAGTGACCTCTGGTGACCCCTGGTGACCCCTAGTGACCTCTGGTGACCCCTAGTGACCTCTGGTGACCCCTAGTGACCTCTGGTGACCTCTGGTGACCCCTAGTGACCTCTGGTGACCCCTAGTGACCTCTGGTGACCCCTAGTGACCTCTGGTGACCCCTAGTGACCTCTGGTGACCCCTAGTGACCTCTGGTGACCTCTAGTGACCTCTGGTGACCCCTAGTGACCCTCTAGTGACCTCTGGTGACCCCTAGTGACCTCTGGTGACCCCTAGTGACCTCTGGTGACCCCTAGTGACCTCTGGTGACCCCTAGTGACCCTCTAGTGACCTCTGGTGACCCCTAGTGACCTCTGGTGACCCCTAGTGACCTCTGGTGACCCCTAGTGACCTCTGGTGACCCCTAGTGACCTCTGGTGACCCCTAGTGACCTCTGGTGACCCCTAGTGACCTCTGGTGACCCCTAGTGACCTCTGGTGACCTCTGGTGACCCTCTAGTGACCTCTGGTGACCTCTGGTGACCCCTAGTGACCTCTGGTGACCCCTAGTGACCTCTGGTGACCCCTAGTGACCTCTGGTGACCCCTAGTGACCTCTGGTGACCCCTAGTGACCTCTGGTGACCCCTAGTGACCTCTGGTGACCCCTAGTGACCTCTGGTGACCCCTAGTGACCTCTGGTGACCCCTAGTGACCTCTGGTGACCCCTAGTGACCTCTGGTGACCCCTAGTGACCTCTGGTGACCCCTAGTGACCTCTGGTGACCCTCTAGTGACCCTCTAGTGACCTCTGGTGACCCCTAGTGACCTCTGGTGACCTCTAGTGACCCCTAGTGACCTCTGGTGACCTCTAGTGACCCCTAGTGACCTCTGGTGACCCCTGTGACCCCTAGTGACCTCTGGTGACCCCTAGTGACCTCTGGTGACCCCTAGTGACCTCTGGTGACCCCTAGTGACCTCTGGTGACCTCTAGTGACCTCTGGTGACCCCTAGTGACCTCTGGTGACCCCTAGTGACCCCTAGTGACCTCTGGTGACCTCTGGTGACCTCTGGTGACCTCTGGTGACCCCTAGTGACCTCTGGTGACCCCTAGTGACCTCTGGTGACCCCTAGTGACCTCTGGTGACCCCTAGTGACCTCTGGTGACCCCTAGTGACCTCTGGTGACCCCTAGTGACCCCTGTGACCTCTGGTGACCCCTAGTGACCTCTGGTGACCCCTAGTGACCTCTGGTGACCTCTAGTGACCTCTGGTGACCCCTAGTGACCTCTGGTGACCTCTAGTGACCTCTGGTGACCTCTGGTGACCCCTAGTGACCTCTGGTGACCCCTAGTGACCTCTGGTGACCCCTAGTGACCTCTGGTGACCCCTAGTGACCTCTGGTGACCTCTGGTGACCCCTAGTGACCTCTGGTGACCCCTAGTGACCTCTGGTGACCCCTAGTGACCTCTGGTGACCCCTAGTGACCTCTGGTGACCTCTAGTGACCTCTGGTGACCCCTAGTGACCTCTGGTGACCCCTAGTGACCTCTGGTGACCTCTGGTGACCCCTAGTGACCTCTGGTGACCCCTAGTGACCTCTGGTGACCCCTAGTGACCTCTGGTGACCCCTAGTGACCTCTGGTGACCCCTAGTGACCTCTGGTGACCCCTAGTGACCTCTGGTGACCCCTAGTGACCTCTGGTGACCCCTAGTGACCTCTGGTGACCCCTAGTGACCTCTGGTGACCTCTGGTGACCTCTGGTGACCTCTGGTGACCTCTGGTGACCCCTAGTGACCTCTGGTGACCCCTAGTGACCTCTGGTGACCTCTAGTGACCTCTGGTGACCCCTAGTGACCTCTGGTGACCCCTAGTGACCTCTGGTGACCCCTAGTGACCTCTGGTGACCCCTAGTGACCTCTGGTGACCCCTAGTGACCTCTGGTGACCTCTGGTGACCTCTGGTGACCCCTAGTGACCTCTGGTGACCCCTAGTGACCTCTGGTGACCCCTAGTGACCTCTGGTGACCCCTAGTGACCTCTGGTGACCTCTGGTGACCTCTGGTGACCTCTGGTGACCCCTAGTGACCTCTGGTGACCCCTAGTGACCTCTGGTGACCCCTAGTGACCTCTGGTGACCCCTAGTGACCTCTGGTGACCCCTAGTGACCTCTGGTGACCCCTAGTGACCTCTGGTGACCCCTAGTGACCTCTGGTGACCCCTAGTGACCTCTAGTGACCTCTGGTGACCCCTGTGACCTCTGGTGACCCCTAGTGACCCCTAGTGACCTCTGGTGACCTCTAGTGACCTCTGGTGACCCCTGTGACCTCTAGTGACCTCTGGTGACCCCTAGTGACCTCTGGTGACCCCTAGTGACCTCTGGTGACCCCTAGTGACCCCTGTGACCTCTGACCCCTAGTGACCTCTGGTGACCCCTAGTGACCTCTGGTGACCCCTAGTGACCTCTGGTGACCCCTAGTGACCTCTGGTGACCCCTAGTGACCTCTGGTGACCTCTAGTGACCTCTGGTGACCCCTAGTGACCTCTGGTGACCCCTAGTGACCTCTGGTGACCCCTAGTGACCTCTGGTGACCCCTAGTGACCTCTGGTGACCTCTGGTGACCCCTAGTGACCTCTGGTGACCCCTAGTGACCTCTGGTGACCCCTAGTGACCTCTGGTGACCCCTAGTGACCTCTGGTGACCCCTAGTGACCTCTGGTGACCCCTAGTGACCTCTGGTGACCCCTAGTGACCTCTGGTGACTACTAGTGACCTCTGGTGACCTCTGGTGACCCCTAGTGACCTCTGGTGACCCCTAGTGACCTCTGGTGACCCCTAGTGACCCCTAGTGACCTCTGGTGACCCCTAGTGACCTCTGGTGACCCCTAGTGACCCCTGGTGACCCCTAGTGACCTCTGGTGACCCCTAGTGACCTCTGGTGACCCCTAGTGACCTCTGGTGACCCCTAGTGACCTCTGGTGACCTCTGGTGACCTCTGGTGACCCCTAGTGACCTCTGGTGACCCCTAGTGACCTCTGGTGACCCCTAGTGACCTCTGGTGACCCCTAGTGACCCCTAGTGACCTCTGGTGACCCCTAGTGACCTCTAGTGACCTCTGGTGACCCCTAGTGACCTCTGGTGACCTCTGGTGACCCCTAGTGACCTCTGGTGACCTCTGGTGACCCCTAGTGACCTCTGGTGACCCCTAGTGACCTCTGGTGACCCCTAGTGACCTCTGGTGACCTCTGGTGACCCCTAGTGACCTCTGGTGACCCCTAGTGACCTCTGGTGACCCCTAGTGACCTCTGGTGACCTCTGGTGACCCCTAGTGACCTCTGGTGACCCCTAGTGACCTCTGGTGACCCCTAGTGACCTCTGGTGACCCCTAGTGACCTCTGGTGACCCCTAGTGACCTCTGGTGACCCCTAGTGACCTCTGGTGACCTCTTGTGACCTCTAGTGACCTCTGGTGACCCCTAGTGACCTCTGGTGACCCCTAGTGACCTCTGGTGACCCCTAGTGACCTCTGGTGACCCCTAGTGACCTCTAGTGACCTCTGGTGACCCCTAGTGACCTCTAGTGACCTCTGGTGACCCCTAGTGACCTCTGGTGACCTCTGGTGACCCCTAGTGACCTCTGGTGACCCCTAGTGACCTCTGGTGACCCCTAGTGACCTCTGGTGACCCCTAGTGACCTCTGGTGACCTCTGGTGACCCCTAGTGACCCCTGGTGACCTCTGGTGACCTCTAGTGACCCCTAGTGACCTCTGGTGACCTCTAGTGACCTCTGGTGACCCCTAGTGACCTCTGGTGACCCCTAGTGACCTCTGGTGACCCCTAGTGACCCCTAGTGACCCTCTGGTGACCCCTAGTGACCTCTGGTGACCCCTAGTGACCCTCTGGTGACCCTCTAGTGACCCCTAGTGACCTCTGGTGACCCCTAGTGACCTCTAGTGACCTCTGGTGACCCCTAGTGACCTCTGGTGACCTCTGGTGACCCCTAGTGACCTCTGGTGACCCCTAGTGACCTCTGGTGACCCCTAGTGACCTCTGGTGACCCCTAGTGACCTCTGGTGACCTCTGGTGACTACTAGTGACCTCTGGTGACCTCTGGTGACCCCTAGTGCTCTCTGGTGACCCCTAGTGACCTCTGGTGACCCCTAGTGACCCCTAGTGACCTCTGGTGACCCCTAGTGACCTCTGGTGACCCCTAGTGACCTCTGGTGACCCCTAGTGACCTCTGGTGACCCCTAGTGACCTCTGGTGACCCCTAGTGACCTCTGGTGACCCCTAGTGACCTCTGGTGACCCCTAGTGACCTCTGGTGACCCCTAGTGACCTCTGGTGACCCCTAGTGACCTCTGGTGACCCCTAGTGACCTCTGGTGACCTCTGGTGACCCTCTGGTGACCTCTGGTGACCCCTAGTGACCTCTGGTGACCCCTAGTGACCTCTGGTGACCCCTAGTGACCCTCTGGTGACCCCTAGTGACCCCTAGTGACCTCTGGTGACCCTCTAGTGACCCCTAGTGACCCTCTGGTGACCCCTAGTGACCTCTGGTGACCCCTAGTGACCTCTGGTGACCCCTAGTGACCCCTGTGACCTCTGGTGACCCCTAGTGACCTCTGGTGACCCCTAGTGACCTCTGGTGACCCCTAGTGACCTCTGGTGACCCTCTAGTGACCCTCTGGTGACCCCTAGTGACCTCTGGTGACCCCTAGTGACCTCTGGTGACCCCTAGTGACCTCTGGTGACCCCTAGTGACCTCTGGTGACCCCTAGTGACCTCTGGTGACCCCTAGTGACCCCTAGTGACCTCTGGTGACCCCTAGTGACCTCTGGTGACCCTCTGGTGACCCCTAGTGACCCCTAGTGACCTCTGGTGACCCCTAGTGACCTCTGGTGACCCCTAGTGACCTCTGGTGACCCCTAGTGACCCCTAGTGACCTCTGGTGACCCTCTAGTGACCCCTAGTGACCCTCTGGTGACCCCTAGTGACCTCTGGTGACCCCTAGTGACCTCTGGTGACCCCTAGTGACCTCTGGTGACCCCTAGTGACCTCTGGTGACCCCTAGTGACCTCTGGTGACCTCTGGTGACCCCTAGTGACCTCTGGTGACCCCTAGTGACCTCTGGTGACCTCTGGTGACCCCTAGTGACCTCTGGTGACCCCTAGTGACCCCTGTGACCTCTGGTGACCCCTAGTGACCTCTGGTGACCCCTAGTGACCTCTGGTGACCCCTAGTGACCTCTGGTGACCCCTAGTGACCTCTGGTGACCCCTAGTGACCTCTGGTGACCCCTAGTGACCTCTGGTGACCCCTAGTGACCCCTAGTGACCTCTGGTGACCCCTAGTGACCTCTGGTGACCCCTAGTGACCTCTGGTGACCCCTAGTGACCTCTGGTGACCTCTGGTGACCTCTGGTGACCCCTAGTGACCTCTGGTGACCCCTAGTGACCTCTGGTGACCCCTAGTGACCCCTAGTGACCTCTGGTGACCCCTAGTGACCTCTGGTGACCCCTAGTGACCCCTGGTGACCCCTAGTGACCTCTGGTGACCCCTAGTGACCTCTGGTGACCCCTAGTGACCTCTGGTGACCTCTGGTGACCCCTAGTGACCCCTAGTGACCTCTGGTGACCCCTAGTGACCTCTGGTGACCCCTAGTGACCTCTGGTGACCCCTAGTGACCTCTGGTGACCCCTAGTGACCTCTGGTGACCCCTCTGGTGACCTCTGGTGACCCCTAGTGACCTCTGGTGACCCCTAGTGACCTCTGGTGACCCCTAGTGACCCCTGGTGACCCCTAGTGACCCCTAGTGACCTCTGGTGACCCCTAGTGACCTCTGGTGACCCCTAGTGACCTCTGGTGACCCCTAGTGACCTCTGGTGACCCCTAGTGACCCCTAGTGACCCCTAGTGACCTCTGGTGACCCCTAGTGACCTCTGGTGACCCCTAGTGACCTCTGGTGACCCCTAGTGACCTCTGGTGACCCCTAGTGACCCCTGTGACCTCTGGTGACCCCTAGTGACCTCTGGTGACCCCTAGTGACCTCTGGTGACCCCTAGTGACCTCTGGTGACCTCTGGTGACCCCTAGTGACCTCTGGTGACCCCTAGTGACCCCTAGTGACCTCTGGTGACCCCTAGTGACCTCTGGTGACCCCTAGTGACCTCTGGTGACCCCTAGTGACCCCTAGTGACCTCTGGTGACCCCTAGTGACCCCTAGTGACCTCTGGTGACCCCTAGTGACCCCTAGTGACCTCTGGTGACCCCTAGTGACCTCTGGTGACCCTAGTGACCCCTGTGACCTCTGGTGACCCCTAGTGACCTCTGGTGACCCCTAGTGACCTCTGGTGACCCCTAGTGACCTCTGGTGACCTCTGGTGACCCCTAGTGACCTCTGGTGACCCCTAGTGACCCCTAGTGACCTCTGGTGACCCCTAGTGACCTCTGGTGACCCCTAGTGACCTCTGGTGACCCCTAGTGACCCCTGGTGACCCCTGGTGACCCCTAGTGACCTCTGGTGACCCCTAGTGACCTCTGGTGACCCCTAGTGACCTCTGGTGACCCCTAGTGACCTCTGGTGACCCCTAGTGACCTCTGGTGACCCCTAGTGACCCTCTAGTGACCCCTAGTGACCCCTGGTGACCCCTGGTGACCCCTAGTGACCCCTGGTGACCCCTAGTGACCTCTGGTGACCCCTAGTGACCCCTGTGACCTCTGGTGACCCCTAGTGACCTCTGGTGACCTCTGGTGACCCCTAGTGACCTCTGGTGACCCCTAGTGACCTCTGGTGACCCCTAGTGACCTCTGGTGACCTCTGGTGACCCCTAGTGACCTCTGGTGACCCCTAGTGACCTCTGGTGACCCCTAGTGACCCCTGTGACCTCTGGTGACCCCTAGTGACCTCTGGTGACCCCTAGTGACCTCTGGTGACCTCTGGTGACCTCTGGTGACCCCTAGTGACCCCTAGTGACCCCTAGTGACCCCTGGTGACCCCTAGTGACCTCTGGTGACCCCTAGTGACCCCTAGTGACCCCTAGTGACCCCTGTGACCTCTGGTGACCCCTAGTGACCCCTGTGACCTCTGGTGACCCCTAGTGACCTCTGGCACCCTCTGGTGACCCCTAGTGACCTCTGGTGACCCCTAGTGACCTCTGGTGACCCCTAGTGACCTCTGGTGACCCCTAGTGACCTCTGGTGACCTCTGGTGACCTCTGGTGACCCCTAGTGACCCCTAGTGACCTCTGGTGACCCCTAGTGACCTCTGGTGACCCCTAGTGACCTCTGGTGACCCCTAGTGACCCCTAGTGACCTCTGGTGAACCCTAGTGACCCCTAGTGACCCCTAGTGACCCCTGTGACCTCTGGTGACCCCTAGTGACCCCTGTGACCTCTGGTGACCCCTAGTGACCTCTGGCACCCTCTGGTGACCCCTAGTGACCTCTGGTGACCCCTAGTGACCTCTGGTGACCCCTAGTGACCTCTGGTGACCCCTAGTGACCTCTGGTGACCTCTGGTGACCTCTGGTGACCCCTAGTGACCCCTAGTGACCTCTGGTGACCCCTAGTGACCTCTGGTGACCCCTAGTGACCCCTAGTGACCCCTAGTGACCCCTAGTGACCTCTGGTGACCCCTAGTGACCCCTAGTGACCCTGGTGACCCCTAGTGACCCCTGTGACCTCTGGTGACCCCTAGTGACCTCTGGTGACCCCTAGTGACCCCTGTGACCTCTGGTGACCCCTAGTGACCTCTGGTGACCCCTAGTGACCTCTGGTGACCCCTAGTGACCCCTAGTGACCCCTAGTGACCCCTGGTGACCCCTAGTGACCTCTGGTGACCCCTAGTGACCCCTAGTGACCCCTAGTGACCCCTGTGACCTCTGGTGACCCCTAGTGACCTCTGGTGACCCCTAGTGACCCCTGTGACCTCTGGTGACCCCTAGTGACCTCTGGTGACCTCTGGTGACCCCTAGTGACCTCTGGTGACCCCTAGTGACCTCTGGTGACCCCTAGTGACCTCTGGTGACCCCTAGTGACCTCTAGTGACCCCTAGTGACCTCTGGTGACCCCTAGTGACCCCTAGTGACCTCTGGTGACCCCTAGTGACCTCTGGTGACCCCTAGTGACCTCTGGTGACCCCTAGTGACCCCTGTGACCTCTGGTGACCTCTGGTGACCCCTAGTGACCCCTAGTGACCCCTAGTGACCCCTAGTGACCTCTGGTGACCCCTAGTGACCCCTAGTGACCCCTAGTGACCCCTGTGACCTCTGGTGACCCCTAGTGACCCCTGTGACCTCTGGTGACCCCTAGTGACCTCTGGTGACCTCTGGTGACCCCTAGTGACCTCTGGTGACCCCTAGTGACCTCTGGTGACCCCTAGTGACCTCTGGTGACCCCTAGTGACCTCTGGTGACCTCTAGTGACCTCTGGTGACCCCTAGTGACCCCTAGTGACCTCTGGTGACCCCTAGTGACCTCTGGTGACCCCTAGTGACCTCTGGTGACCCCTAGTGACCCCTAGTGACCTCTGGTGACCCCTAGTGACCTCTGGTGACCCCTAGTGACCCCTGTGACCTCTGGTGACCCCTAGTGACCTCTGGTGACCCCTAGTGACCCCTGTGACCTCTGGTGACCCCTAGTGACCTCTGGTGACCTCTGGTGACCCCTAGTGACCTCTGGTGACCCCTAGTGACCTCTGGTGACCCCTAGTGACCCCTAGTGACCCCTAGTGACCCCTAGTGACCTCTGGTGACCCCTAGTGACCTCTGGTGACCCCTAGTGACCCCTGTGACCTCTGGTGACCCCTAGTGACCTCTGGTGACCCCTAGTGACCCCTGTGACCTCTGGTGACCCCTAGTGACCTCTGGTGACCTCTGGTGACCCCTAGTGACCTCTGGTGACCCCTAGTGACCTCTGGTGACCCCTAGTGACCCCTAGTGACCTCTGGTGACCCCTAGTGACCTCTGGTGACCCCTAGTGACCCCTGTGACCTCTGGTGACCCCTAGTGACCCCTGTGACCTCTGGTGACCCCTAGTGACCCCTAGTGACCTCTGGTGACCCCTAGTGACCCCTAGTGACCTCTGGTGACCCCTAGTGACCTCTGGTGACCCCTAGTGACCTCTGGTGACCCCTAGTGACCCCTGTGACCTCTGGTGACCCCTAGTGACCCCTGTGACCTCTGGTGACCCCTAGTGACCTCTGGTGACCCCTAGTGACCCCTGTGACCTCTGGTGACCCCTAGTGACCCCTGTGACCTCTGGTGACCCCTAGTGACCCCTGTGACCTCTGGTGACCCCTGGTGACCCCTAGTGACCTCTGGTGACCCCTAGTGACCCCTAGTGACCTCTGGTGACCCCTAGTGACCCCTGTGACCTCTGGTGACCCCTAGTGACCTCTGGTGACCCCTAGTGACCTCTGGTGACCCCTAGTGACCCCTAGTGACCTCTGGTGACCTCTGGTGACCCCTAGTGACCTCTGGTGACCCCTAGTGACCTCTGGTGACCCCTAGTGACCCCTAGTGACCTCTGGTGACCCCTAGTGACCTCTGGTGACCCCTAGTGACCTCTGGTGACCCCTAGTGACCCCTAGTGACCTCTGGTGACCCCTAGTGACCTCTGGTGACCTCTGGTGACCCCTAGTGACCTCTGGTGACCCCTAGTGACCTCTGGTGACCCCTAGTGACCTCTGGTGACCCCTAGTGACCTCTGGTGACCCCTGGTGACCCCTAGTGACCTCTGGTGACCCCTAGTGACCTCTGGTGACCCCTAGTGACCTCTGGTGACCCCTAGTGACCCCTAGTGACCCCTAGTGACCCCTAGTGACCTCTGGTGACCCCTAGTGACCCCTAGTGACCCCTAGTGACCCCTAGTGACCTCTGGTGACCCCTAGTGACCCCTAGTGACCCCTGGTGACCCCTAGTGACCTCTGGTGACCTCTGGTGACCCCTAGTGACCTCTGGTGACCCCTAGTGACCTCTGGTGACCCCTAGTGACCTCTGGTGACCCCTAGTGACCTCTGGTGACCTCTGGTGACCTCTGGTGACCCCTAGTGACCCCTAGTGACCTCTGGTGACCCCTAGTGACCTCTGGTGACCCCTAGTGACCTCTGGTGACCCCTAGTGACCCCTAGTGACCTCTGGTGACCCCTAGTGACCCCTAGTGACCTCTGGTGACCCCTAGTGACCTCTGGTGACCCCTAGTGACCCCTGTGACCTCTGGTGACCCCTAGTGACCTCTGGCACCCTCTGGTGACCCCTAGTGACCTCTGGTGACCCCTAGTGACCTCTGGTGACCCCTAGTGACCTCTGGTGACCCCTAGTGACCTCTGGTGACCCCTAGTGACCTCTGGTGACCCCTAGTGACCCCTAGTGACCTCTGGTGACCCCTAGTGACCTCTGGTGACCCCTAGTGACCCCTAGTGACCCCTAGTGACCCCTAGTGACCTCTGGTGACCCCTAGTGACCTCTGGTGACCCCTAGTGACCCCTGTGACCTCTGGTGACCTCTGGTGACCCCTGGTGACCTCTGACCTCTGTGACCTCTGGTGACCCCTAGTGACCCCTAGTGACCTCTGGTGACCCCTAGTGACCTCTGGTGACCCCTAGTGACCCCTGGTGACCCCTAGTGACCTCTGGTGACCCCTAGTGACCTCTGGTGACCCCTAGTGACCCCTAGTGACCCCTAGTGACCCCTAGTGACCTCTGGTGACCCCTAGTGACCTCTGGTGACCCCTAGTGACCCCTGTGACCTCTGGTGACCCCTAGTGACCTCTGGTGACCTCTGGTGACCCCTAGTGACCTCTGGTGACCCCTAGTGACCTCTGGTGACCCCTAGTGACCTCTGGTGACCCCTAGTGACCTCTGGTGACCCCTAGTGACCTCTGGTGACCCCTAGTGACCCCTGTGACCTCTGGTGACCCCTAGTGACCTCTGGTGACCCCTAGTGACCCCTGGTGACCTCTGGTGACCTCTGGTGACCCCTAGTGACCCCTAGTGACCCCTAGTGACCCCTAGTGACCTCTGGTGACCCCTAGTGACCCCTAGTGACCCCTAGTGACCCCTGTGACCTCTGGTGACCCCTAGTGACCTCTGGTGACCCCTAGTGACCTCTGGTGACCCCTAGTGACCTCTGGTGACCTCTGGTGACCCCTAGTGACCTCTGGTGACCCCTAGTGACCTCTGGTGACCCCTAGTGACCTCTGGTGACCCCTAGTGACCCCTAGTGACCTCTGGTGACCCCTAGTGACCCCTAGTGACCTCTGGTGACCCCTAGTGACCCCTGGTGACCTCTGGTGACCCCTAGTGACCCCTAGTGACCTCTGGTGACCCCTAGTGACCCCTGTGACCTCTGGTGACCCCTAGTGACCTCTGGTGACCTCTGGTGACCCCTAGTGACCTCTGGTGACCCCTAGTGACCTCTGGTGACCCCTAGTGACCTCTGGTGACCTCTGGTGACCCCTAGTGACCTCTGGTGACCCCTAGTGACCTCTGGTGACCCCTAGTGACCCCTGTGACCTCTGGTGACCCCTAGTGACCTCTGGTGACCCCTAGTGACCCCTAGTGACCTCTGGTGACCCCTAGTGACCTCTGGTGACCTCTGGTGACCCCTAGTGACCTCTGGTGACCCCTAGTGACCTCTGGTGACCCCTAGTGACCTCTAGTGACCTCTAGTGACCTCTGGTGACCCCTAGTGACCTCTGGTGACCCCTAGTGACCCCTGTGACCTCTGGTGACCCCTAGTGACCTCTGGTGACCCCTAGTGACCTCTGGTGACCTCTAGTGACCCCTAGTGACCTCTGGTGACCCCTAGTGACCTCTGGTGACCCCTAGTGACCCCTAGTGACCTCTGGTGACCCCTAGTGACCCCTGGTGACCTCTGGTGACCCCTAGTGACCTCTGGTGACCCCTAGTGACCTCTGGTGACCCCTAGTGACCTCTGGTGACCCCTAGTGACCTCTGGTGACCTCCTCTGGTGACCTCTGGTGACCCCTAGTGACCCCTAGTGACCTCTGGTGACCCCTAGTGACCTCTGGTGACCCCTAGTGACCTCTGGTGACCCCTAGTGACCCCTAGTGACCTCTGGTGACCCCTAGTGACCCCTAGTGACCTCTGGTGACCCCTAGTGACCTCTGGTGACCCCTAGTGACCCCTAGTGACCTCTGGTGACCCCTAGTGACCTCTGGTGACCCCTAGTGACCCCTAGTGACCTCTGGTGACCCCTAGTGACCTCTGGTGACCTCTGGTGACCCCTAGTGACCTCTGGTGACCCCTAGTGACCTCTGGTGACCCCTAGTGACCTCTGGTGACCTCTGGTGACCCCTAGTGACCTCTGGTGACCCCTAGTGACCTCTGGTGACCCCTAGTGACCCCTAGTGACCTCTGGTGACCTCTAGTGACCTCTGGTGACCTCTGGTGACCCCTAGTGACCTCTGGTGACCCCTAGTGACCTCTGGTGACCCCTAGTGACCTCTGGTGACCCCTAGTGACCCCTAGTGACCTCTGGTGACCCCTAGTGACCTCTGGTGACCCCTAGTGACCTCTGGTGACCCCTAGTGACCTCTGGTGACCCCTAGTGACCTCTGGTGACCCCTAGTGACCTCTGGTGACCCCTAGTGACCTCTGGTGACCCCTAGTGACCTCTGGTGACCCCTAGTGACCTCTGGTGACCCCTAGTGACCTCTGGTGACCCCTAGTGACCCCTAGTGACCTCTGGTGACCTCTAGTGACCTCTGGTGACCCCTAGTGACCCCTAGTGACCTCTGGTGACCCCTAGTGACCTCTGGTGACCCCTAGTGACCTCTGGTGACCCCTAGTGACCTCTGGGTGACCTCTGGTGACCCCTAGTGACCCCTAGTGACCTCTGGTGACCCCTAGTGACCTCTGGTGACCCCTAGTGACCTCTGGTGACCCCTAGTGACCTCTGGTGACCTCTGGTGACCCCTAGTGACCCCTAGTGACCTCTGGTGACCCCTAGTGACCTCTGGTGACCCCTAGTGACCTCTGGTGACCCCTAGTGACCTCTGGTGACCCCTAGTGACCTCTGGTGACCCCTAGTGACCTCTGGTGACCTCTGGTGACCCCTAGTGACCTCTGGTGACCCCTAGTGACCTCTGGTGACCCCTAGTGACCTCTGGTGACCCCTAGTGACCCCTAGTGACCTCTGGTGACCCCTAGTGACCTCTGGTGACCCCTAGTGACCTCTGGTGACCCCTAGTGACCTCTGGTGACCCCTAGTGACCTCTGGTGACCCCTAGTGACCTCTGGTGACCCCTAGTGACCTCTGGTGACCCCTAGTGACCTCTGGTGACCCCTAGTGACCTCTGGTGACCTCTAGTGACCTCTGGTGACCCCTAGTGACCCCTAGTGACCTCTGGTGACCCCTAGTGACCTCTGGTGACCCCTGGTGACCTCTGGTGACCTCTGGTGACCTCTGGTGACCTAGTGACCTCTGGTGACCCCTAGTGACCTCTGGTGACCCCTAGTGACCTCTGGTGACCCCTAGTGACCTCTGGTGACCCCTAGTGACCCCTAGTGACCTCTGGTGACCCCTAGTGACCTCTGGTGACCCCTAGTGACCCCTGGTGACCTCTGGTGACCTCTGGTGACCCCTAGTGACCTCTGGTGACCTCTGGTGACCCCTAGTGACCTCTGGTGACCCCTAGTGACCTCTGGTGACCCCTAGTGACCTCTGGTGACCTCTGGTGACCCCTAGTGACCTCTGGTGACCCCTAGTGACCTCTGGTGACCCCTAGTGACCTCTGGTGACCCCTAGTGACCTCTGGTGACCCCTAGTGACCTCTGGTGACCCCTAGTGACCTCTGGTGACCCCTAGTGACCCCTAGTGACCTCTGGTGACCCCTAGTGACCTCTGGTGACCCCTAGTGACCTCTGGTGACCCCTAGTGACCTCTGGTGACCCTCTGGTGACCCTCTAGTGACCTCTGGTGACCCTCTGGTGACCCCTGTGACCTCTGGTGACCCCTAGTGACCTCTGGTGACCTCTAGTGACCCCTGAAGACCCCTAGACCTCTGGTGACCTCTAGTGACCTCTGGTGACCCCTAGTGACCTCTGGTGACCCCTGGTGACCTCTGGTGACCCCTAGTGACCTCTGGTGACCCCTAGTGACCTCTGGTGACCCCTAGTGACCCCTGTGACCTCTGGTGACCACTAGTGACCTCTGGTGACCCCTGTGACCTCTGGTGACCCCTAGTGACCTCTGGTGACCCCTAGTGACCTCTGGTGACCCCTAGTGACCTCTGGTGACCCCTAGTGACCCCTGGTGACCCCTGGTGACCCCTAGTGACCTCTGGTGACCCCTAGTGACCCCTAGTGACCTCTGGTGACCCCTAGTGACCTCTGGTGACCCCTAGTGACCTCTGGTGACCCCTAGTGACCTCTGGTGACCCCTAGTGACCTCTGGTGACCCCTAGTGACCTCTGGTGACCTCTAGTGACCTCTGGTGACCCCTAGTGACCTCTGGTGACCCCTAGTGACCTCTGGTGACCCCTAGTGACCTCTGGTGACCCCTAGTGACCTCTGGTGACCCCTAGTGACCTCTGGTGACCTCTGGTGACCCCTAGTGACCTCTGGTGACCTCTGGTGACCCCTAGTGACCTCTGGTGACCTCTGGTGACCCCTAGTGACCTCTGGTGACCCCTAGTGACCTCTGGTGACCTCTGGTGACCCCTAGTGACCTCTGGTGACCCCTAGTGACCTCTGGTGACCCCTAGTGACCCCTAGTGACCTCTGGTGACCTCTAGTGACCTCTGGTGACCCCTAGTGACCTCTGGTGACCCCTAGTGACCTCTGGTGACCCCTAGTGACCTCTAGTGACCTCTGGTGACCCCTAGTGACCTCTGGTGACCCCTAGTGACCTCTGGTGACCCCTAGTGACCTCTGGTGACCCCTAGTGACCTCTGGTGACCCCTAGTGACCTCTGGTGACCTCTGGTGACCCCTAGTGACCTCTGGTGACCCCTAGTGACCTCTGGTGACCCCTAGTGACCTCTGGTGACCCCTAGTGACCTCTGGTGACCTCTAGTGACCTCTGGTGACCCCTAGTGACCCCTAGTGACCTCTGGTGACCTCTGGTGACCTCTGGTGACCTCTGGTGACCTCTGGTGACCCCTAGTGACCTCTGGTGACCCCTAGTGACCTCTGGTGACCCCTAGTGACCTCTGGTGACCCCTAGTGACCTCTGGTGACCCCTAGTGACCTCTGGTGTGACCTCTAGTGACCTCTGGTGACCTCTGGTGACCTCTGGTGACCTCTGGTGACCCCTAGTGACCCCTAGTGACCTCTGGTGACCCCTAGTGACCTCTGGTGACCCCTAGTGACCTCTGGTGACCCCTAGTGACCTCTGGTGACCCCTAGTGACCTCTGGTGACCCCTAGTGACCTCTGGTGACCTCTAGTGACCCCTAGTGACCTCTGGTGACCTCTGGTGACCTCTGGTGACCTCTGGTGACCTCTGGTGACCCCTAGTGACCTCTGGTGACCCCTAGTGACCTCTGGTGACCTCTGGTGACCTCTGGTGACCTCTGGTGACCCCTAGTGACCTCTGGTGACCCCTAGTGACCTCTGGTGACCCCTAGTGACCTCTGGTGACCCCTAGTGACCTCTGGTGACCCCTAGTGACCTCTGGTGACCCCTAGTGACCTCTGGTGACCCTCTAGTGACCCCTAGTGACCTCTGGTGACCCCTAGTGACCTCTGGTGACCCCTAGTGACCTCTGGTGACCCTCTAGTGACCCCTAGTGACCTCTGGTGACCCCTAGTGACCTCTGGTGACCCCTAGTGACCTCTGGTGACCCCTAGTGACCTCTGGTGACCCCTAGTGACCTCTGGTGACCCCTAGTGACCTCTGGTGACCTCTGGTGACCCCTAGTGACCTCTGGTGACCCCTAGTGACCTCTGGTGACCCCTAGTGACCTCTGGTGACCCCTAGTGACCTCTGGTGACCTCTGGTGACCCCTAGTGACCTCTGGTGACCCCTAGTGACCTCTGGTGACCCCTAGTGACCTCTGGTGACCTCTGGTGACCCCTAGTGACCTCTGGTGACCTCTGGTGACCCCTAGTGACCTCTGGTGACCCCTAGTGACCTCTGGTGACCCCTAGTGACCTCTGGTGACCTCTAGTGACCTCTGGTGACCCCCTCTAGTGACCTCTGGTGACCCCTAGTGACCTCTGGTGACCCCTAGTGACCTCTGGTGACCCCTAGTGACCTCTGGTGACCTCTGGTGACCTCTGGTGACCTCTGGTGACCCCTAGTGACCTCTGGTGACCCCTAGTGACCTCTGGTGACCCCTAGTGACCTCTGGTGACCTCTAGTGACCCCTAGTGACCTCTGGTGACCTCTGGTGACCTCTAGTGACCCCTAGTGACCTCTAGTGACCTCTGGTGACCCCTAGTGACCTCTGGTGACCTCTGGTGACCTCTGGTGACCTCTGGTGACCCCTAGTGACCTCTGGTGACCTCTGGTGACCTCTGGTGACCCCTGTGACCTCTGGTGACCCCTAGTGACCTCTGGTGACCTCTGGTGACCTCTGGTGACCCCTAGTGACCTCTGGTGACCCCTAGTGACCTCTGGTGACCCCTAGTGACCCCTAGTGACCTCTGGTGACCTCTAGTGACCTCTGGTGACCTCTGGTGACCTCTGGTGACCTCTGGTGACCTCTGGTGACCTCTGGTGACCCCTAGTGACCTCTGGTGACCCCTAGTGACCTCTGGTGACCCCTAGTGACCTCTGGTGACCCCTAGTGACCTCTGGTGACCTCTAGTGACCTCTGGTGACCCCTAGTGACCTCTGGTGACCCCTAGTGACCTCTGGTGACCCCTAGTGACCTCTGGTGACCCCTAGTGACCTCTGGTGACCCCTAGTGACCTCTGGTGACCCCTAGTGACCTCTGGTGACCTCTAGTGACCTCTAATGACCTCTGGTAGACCCCTAGTGACCTCTAGGCCTCTAGTGACCTCTGGTGACCCTCTAGTGACCTCTGGTGACCCTCTCAGTGACCCTGGTGACTAGTGACCTCTGGTGACCCCTAGTGACCTCTGGTGACCTCTGGTGACCCCTAGTGACCTCTGGTGACCTCTGGTGACCCCTAGTGACCTCTGGTGACCCCTAGTGACCTCTGGTGACCCCTGTGACCTCTGGTGACCCTGGTGACTAGTGACCTCTGGTGACCCCTAGTGACCTCTGGTGACCCCTAGTGACCTCTGGTGACCCCTGTGACCTCTGGTGACCTCTGGTGACCCCTAGTGACCTCTAGTGACCTCTGGTGACCCCTAGTGACCTCTGGTGACCCCTAGTGACCTCTGGTGACCTCTAGTGACCTCTGGTGACCCCTAGTGACCTCTGGTGACCCCTAGTGACCTCTGGTGACCCCTAGTGACCTCTGGTGACCCCTAGTGACCTCTGGTGACCCCTAGTGACCTCTGGTGACCTCTGGTGACCTCTGGTGACCTCTGGTGACCTCTAGTGACCTCTAGTGACCTCTGGTGACCCCTAGTGACCTCTGGTGACCCCTAGTGACCTCTGGTGACCTCTAGTGACCTCTGGTGACCCCTAGTGACCTCTGGTGACCTCTGGTGACCTCTAGTGACCCCTAGTGACCTCTGGTGACCTCTAGTGACCTCTGGTGACCTCTGGTGACCTCTGGTGACCCCTAGTGACCTCTGGTGACCCCTAGTGACCTCTGGTGACCCCTAGTGACCTCTGGTGACCTCTAGTGACCCCTAGTGACCTCTAGTGACCTCTGGTGACCCCTAGTGACCTCTAGTGACCTCTGGTGACCCCTAGTGACCTCTGGTGACCCCTAGTGACCCCTGGTGACCTCTGGTGACCCTCTAGTGACCTCTGGTGACCTCTGGTGACCCCTAGTGACCTCTGGTGACCCCTAGTGACCTCTGGTGACCCCTAGTGACCTCTGGTGACCTCCTGGTGACCCCTAGTGACCTCTGGTGACCTCTAGTGACCCTCTGTGACCTCTGGTGACCTCTGGTGACCCCTAGTGACCTCTGGTGACCCCTAGTGACCTCTGGTGACCCCTAGTGACCCCTAGTGACCTCTGGTGACCCCTAGTGACCTCTGGTGACCCCTAGTGACCTCTGGTGACCCCTAGTGACCTCTGGTGACCCCTAGTGACCCCTGTGACCCCTGGTGACCCCTAGTGTGACCTCTGGTGACCCCTAGTGACCTCTGGTGACCCCTAGTGACCTCTGGTGACCCCTAGTGACCTCTGGTGACCCCTAGTGACCTCTGGTGACCTCTGGTGACCCCTAGTGACCTCTGGTGACCCCTAGTGACCTCTGGTGACCCCTAGTGACCTCTGGTGACCCCTAGTGACCTCTGGTGACCCCTAGTGACCTCTGGTGACCCCTAGTGACCTCTGGTGACCTCTGGTGACCTCTAGTGACCCCTAGTGACCTCTAGTGACCTCTGGTGACCCCTAGTGACCTCTGGTGACCTCTGGTGACCTCTGGTGACCTCTGGTGACCCCTAGTGACCTCTGGTGACCCCTAGTGACCTCTGGTGACCCCTAGTGACCTCTGGTGACCTCTGGTGACCCCTAGTGACCTCTGGTGACCTCTGGTGACCCCTAGTGACCTCTGGTGACCTCTGGTGACCCCTAGTGACCTCTGGTGACCCCTAGTGACCTCTGGTGACCCCTAGTGACCTCTGTGACCTCTGGTGACCCCTAGTGACCTCTGGTGACCCCTAGTGACCTCTGGTGACCTCTAGTGACCTCTGGTGACCCCTAGTGACCTCTGGTGACCTCTGGTGACCCCTAGTGACCTCTGGTGACCCCTAGTGACCTCTGGTGACCCCTAGTGACCTCTGGTGACCCCTAGTGACCTCTGGTGACCTCTGGTGACCCCTGGTGACCCCTAGTGACCTCTGGTGACCCCTAGTGACCTCTGGTGACCCCTAGTGACCTCTGGTGACCCCTAGTGACCTCTGGTGACCTCTAGTGACCCCTGGTGACCTCTAGTGACCTCTGGTGACCCCTAGTGACCTCTGGTGACCCCTAGTGACCTCTGGTGACCCCTAGTGACCCCTAGTGACCTCTGGTGACCCCTAGTGACCTCTGGTGACCCCTAGTGACCTCTGGTGACCTCTGGTGACCCCTAGTGACCTCTGGTGACCCCTAGTGACCTCTGGTGACCCCTAGTGACCCCTGTGACCTCTGGTGACCCCTAGTGACCTCTGGTGACCCCTAGTGACCTCTGGTGACCCCTAGTGACCCCTGGTGACCTCTGGTGACCCCTAGTGACCTCTGGTGACCCCTAGTGACCTCTGGTGACCCCTAGTGACCTCTGGTGACCCCTAGTGACCTCTGGTGACCCCTAGTGACCTCTGGTGACCCCTGTGACCTCTAGTGACCTCTGGTGACCCCTAGTGACCTCTGGTGACCTCTGGTGACCTCTGTGACCTCTGGTGACCCCTAGTGACCCCTAGTGACCTCTGGTGACCCCTAGTGACCTCTGGTGACCCCTAGTGACCTCTGGTGACCCCTAGTGACCTCTGGTGACCCCTGGTGACCTCTGGTGACCCCTAGTGACCTCTGGTGACCCCTAGTGACCTCTGGTGACCCCTAGTGACCTCTGGTGACCCCTAGTGACCTCTGGTGACCTCTAGTGACCTCTGGTGACCCCTAGTGACCTCTAGTGACCTCTGGTGACCCCTAGTGACCTCTGGTGACCTCTGGTGACCTCTGGTGACCTCTGGTGACCCCTAGTGACCTCTGGTGACCCCTAGTGACCTCTGGTGACCTCTGGTGACCCCTAGTGACCTCTGGTGACCCCTAGTGACCTCTGGTGACCCCTAGTGACCTCTGGTGACCTCTGGTGACCCCTAGTGACCTCTGGTGACCCCTAGTGACCTCTGGTGACCCCTAGTGACCTCTGGTGACCCCTAGTGACCTCTGGTGACCCCTAGTGACCTCTGGTGACCCCTAGTGACCTCTGGTGACCCCTAGTGACCTCTAGTGACCCCTAGTGACCTCTGGTGACCCCTAGTGACCTCTGGTGACCCTCTAGTGACCCCTAGTGACCTCTGGTGACCTCTAGTGACCTCTGGTGACCTCTAGTGACCTCTGGTGACCCCTAGTGACCTCTGGTGACCCCTAGTGACCTCTGGTGACCCCTAGTGACCTCTGGTGACCTCTGGTGACCCTCTAGTGACCTCTGGTGACCCCTAGTGACCTCTGGTGACCCCTAGTGACCTCTGGTGACCCCTAGTGACCTCTGGTGACCTCTGGTGACCCCTAGTGACCTCTGGTGACCCCTAGTGACCTCTGGTGACCCCTAGTGACCTCTGGTGACCTCTAGTGACCTCTGGTGACCTCTGGTGACCCCTAGTGACCTCTGGTGACCTCTAGTGACCTCTGGTGACCCCTAGTGACCTCTGGTGACCCCTAGTGACCTCTGGTGACCCCTAGTGACCTCTAGTGACCTCTGGTGACCCCTAGTGACCTCTGGTGACCCCTAGTGACCTCTGGTGACCCCTAGTGACCTCTGGTGACCCCTAGTGACCTTTGGTGACCTCTGTGACCTCTGGTGACCCTCTAGTGACCTCTGGTGACCCCTCTGTGACCCCTAGTGACCTCTGGTGACCCCTGTGACCTCTGGTGACCCCTGTGACCCCTGGTGACCTCTAGTGACCTCTAGTGACCTCTGGTGACCCTAGGTGACCTCTGGTGACCTCTGGTGACCCCTAGTGACCTCTGGTGACCCCTAGTGACCTCTGGTGACCCCTAGTGACCTCTGGTGACCTCTGGTGACCCCTAGTGACCTCTGGTGACCCCTAGTGACCTCTGGTGACCCCTAGTGACCTCTGGTGACCCCTAGTGACCTCTGGTGACCCCTAGTGACCTCTGGTGACCCCTAGTGACCCCTAGTGACCTCTGGTGACCCCTAGTGACCTCTGGTGACCCCTAGTGACCTCTGGTGACCTCTGGTGACCCCTAGTGACCTCTGGTGACCCCTAGTGACCTCTGGTGACCCCTAGTGACCTCTGGTGACCCTGGTGACCTCTGGTGACCTCTGGTGACCCCTGTGACCCTGGTGACCCCTAGTGACCTCTGTGACCCTGTGACCCCTAGTGACCCCTAGTGACCTCTGGTGACCCCTAGTGACCTCTGGTGACCCCTAGTGACCCCTAGTGACCTCTGGTGACCCCTAGTGACCTCTGGTGACCTCTGGTGACCCCTAGTGACCTCTGGTGACCCCTAGTGACCCCTGTGACCTCTGGTGACCCCTAGTGACCTCTGGTGACCTCTGGTGACCCCTGTGACCTCTGGTGACCCCTAGTGACCTCTGGTGACCCCTAGTGACCTCTGGTGACCCTCTAGTGACCCCTAGTGACCTCTGGTGACCCCTAGTGACCCCTGGTGACCCCTAGTGACCCCTAGTGACCTCTGGTGACCCCTAGTGACCTCTGTGACCCCTAGTGACCTCTGGTGACCCCTAGTGACCTCTGGTGACCCCTAGTGACCCTCTGGTGACCCCTAGTGACCTCTGGTGACCCCTAGTGACCTCTGGTGACCCCCTAGTGACCTCTGGTGACCCCTAGTGACCCTCTAGTGACCTCTGGTGACCCCTAGTGACCCCTAGTGACCTCTGGTGACCCCTAGTGACCTCTGGTGACCTCTGGTGACCCCTAGTGACCTCTGGTGACCCCTAGTGACCTCTGGTGACCCCTAGTGACCTCTGGTGACCCCTAGTGACCTCTGTGACCTCTGGTGACCCTAGTGACCCTGTGACCTCTGGTGACCCCTAGTGACCTCTGTGACCTCTGGTGACCCCTAGTGACCTCTGGTGACCCCTAGTGACCTCTAGTGACCTCTGGTGACCCCTAGTGACCTCTGGTGACCTCTGGTGACCCCTAGTGACCTCTGGTGACCCCTAGTGACCTCTGGTGACCCCTAGTGACCTCTGGTGACCCCTGTGACCCCTAGTGACCTCTGGTGACCCCTAGTGACCTCTGGTGACCCCTAGTGACCCCTAGTGACCTCTGGTGACCCCTAGTGACCTCTGGTGACCCCTGGTGACCTCTGGTGACCTCTGGTGACCTCTGGTGACCTCTAGTGACCTCTGGTGACCCCTAGTGACCTCTGGTGACCCCTAGTGACCTCTGGTGACCCCTAGTGACCTCTGGTGACCCCTAGTGACCTCTGGTGACCCCTAGTGACCTCTGGTGACCTCTGGTGACCCCTAGTGACCCCTAGTGACCTCTGGTGACCCCTAGTGACCTCTGGTGACCCCTAGTGACCTCTGGTGACCCCTAGTGACCTCTGGTGACCCCTAGTGACCCCTGGTGACCCCTAGTGACCTCTGGTGACCCCTAGTGACCTCTAGTGACCTCTGGTGACCCCTAGTGACCTCTGGTGACCTCTGGTGACCTCTAGTGACCTCTGGTGACCCCTAGTGACCTCTGGTGACCCCTAGTGACCTCTGGTGACCCCTAGTGACCTCTGGTGACCCCTAGTGACCTCTGGTGACCCCTAGTGACCCCTGGTGACCTCTGGTGACCCCTAGTGACCTCTGGTGACCCCTAGTGACCTCTGGTGACCCCTGTGACCCTAGTGACCTCTGGTGACCCCTGTGACCTCTAGTGACCTCTGGTGACCCCTAGTGACCTCTGGTGACCCCTAGTGACCTCTGGTGACCTCTGGTGACCTCTGGTGACCCCTAGTGACCTCTGGTGACTTCTGGTGACCCCTGTGACCTCTGGTGACCCCTAGTGACCTCTGGTGACCCCTAGTGACCTCTGGTGACCTCGGGTGACCCCTAGTGACCTCTGGTGACCCCTAGTGACCCCTGGTGACCCCTGTGACCCTGGTGACCTCTGGTGACCCTGGTGACCTCTGTGACCCTAGTGACCCCTGGTGACCCTAGTGACCCCTAGTGACCTCTGGTGACCCCTAGTGACCTCTGGTGACCCCTAGTGACCTCTAGTGACCCTAGTGACCCCTAGTGACCTCTGGTGACCCCTAGTGACCTCGGGTGACCCCTAGTGACCTCTGGTGACCCCTAGTGACCTCTGGTGACCCCTAGTGACCTCTGGTGACCCCTAGTGACCTCTGGTGACCCCTAGTGACCCCTAGTGACCTCTGGTGACCCCTAGTGACCTCTGGTGACCCCTAGTGACCTCTGGTGACCTCTGGTGACCTCTGGTGACCTCTGGTGACCCCTAGTGACCTCTGGTGACCCCTAGTGACCTCTGGTGACCCCTGGTGACCTCTGACCCCTGGTGACCTCTGGTGACCTCTGGTGACCCCTAGTGACCTCTGGTGACCCCTAGTGACCTCTGGTGACCCCTAGTGACCTCTGGTGACCTCTGGTGACCCTCTGGTGACCCCTAGTGACCTCTGGTGACCCCTAGTGACCTCTGGTGACCCCTAGTGACCTCTGGTGACCTCTAGTGACCTCTGGTGACCCCTAGTGACCTCTGGTGACCTCTGGTGACCCCTAGTGACCTCTGGTGACCCCTAGTGACCTCTGGTGACCCCTAGTGACCTCTGGTGACTACTAGTGACCTCTGGTGACCTCTAGTGACCTCTGGTGACCCCTAGTGACCTCTGGTGACCCCTAGTGACCTCTGGTGACCCCTAGTGACCTCTGGTGACCCCTAGTGACCTCTGGTGACCCCTGTGACCCCTAGTGACCTCTGGTGACCCCTAGTGACCCCTAGTGACCTCTGGTGACCCCTAGTGACCTCTGGTGACCCCTAGTGACCTCTGGTGACCCCTGGTGACCCCTAGTGACCTCTGGTGACCCCTAGTGACCTCTGGTGACTACTAGTGACCTCTGGTGACCTCTGGTGACCCCTAGTGACCTCTGGTGACCCCTAGTGACCTCTGGTGACCCCTAGTGACCCCTAGTGACCTCTGGTGACCTCTAGTGACCTCTGGTGACCCCTAGTGACCTCTAGTGACCTCTGGTGACCCCTAGTGACCTCTGGTGACCCCTAGTGACCTCTGGTGACCCCTAGTGACCTCTGGTGACCCCTAGTGACCTCTAGTGACCTCTGGTGACCCCTAGTGACCTCTGGTGACCCCTGGTGACCTCTGGTGACCTCTGGTGACCTCTGGTGACCTCTGGTGACCTCTGGTGACCTCTGGTGACCCCTAGTGACCTCTGGTGACCCCTAGTGACCTCTGGTGACCCCTAGTGACCTCGGGTGACCCCTAGTGACCTCTGGTGACCCCTAGTGACCTCTGGTGACCCCTAGTGACCTCTGGTGACCTCTAGTGACCTCTGGTGACCTCTAGTGAACTCTGGTGACCTCTGGTGACCTCTGGTGACCTCTGGTGACCCCTAGTGACCTCTGGTGACCCCTAGTGACCTCTGGTGACCCCTAGTGACCTCTGGTGACCTCTGGTGACCCCTAGTGACCTCTGGTGACCCCTAGTGACCTCTGGTGACCCCTAGTGACCTCTGGTGACCCCTAGTGACCTCTGGTGACCCCTAGTGACCTCTGGTGACCCCTAGTGACCTCTGGTGACCCCTAGTGACCTCTGGTGACCCCTAGTGACCCCTAGTGACCTCTGGTGACCCCTAGTGACCTCTGGTGACCCCTAGTGACCTCTGGTGACCCCTAGTGACCTCTGGTGACCCCTAGTGACCTCTGGTGACCTCTAGTGACCTCTGGTGACCCCTAGTGACCCCTAGTGACCTCTAGTGACCTCTGGTGACCCCTAGTGACCTCTGGTGACCCCTAGTGACCTCTGGTGACCCCTAGTGACCTCTGGTGACCCCTAGTGACCTCTGGTGACCCCTAGTGACCTCTGGTGACCTCTGGTGACCCCTAGTGACCTCTGGTGACCCCTAGTGACCTCTGGTGACCCCTAGTGACCTCTAGTGACCTCTGGTGACCCCTAGTGACCTCTGGTGACCCCTAGTGACCTCTGGTGACCCCTAGTGACCTCTGGTGACCCCTGGTGACCTCTAGTGACCTCTGGTGACCCATGTGACCTCTGGTGACCTCTAGTGACCCCTAGTGACCCCTAGTGACCTCTGGTGACCCCTAGTGACCTCTGGTGACCCCTAGTGACCCCTGGTGACCCCTAGTGACCCCTGGTGACCTCTAGTGACCTCTGGTGACCCCTAGTGACCTCTGGTGACCCCTAGTGACCCCTAGTGACCTCTGGTGACCCCTAGTGACCTCTGGTGACCCCTAGTGACCTCTGGTGACCCCTAGTGACCTCTGGTGACCCCTAGTGACCTCTGGTGACCCCTAGTGACCTCTGGTGACCCCTAGTGACCTCTGGTGACCTCTAGTGACCTCTGGTGACCCCTAGTGACCTCTGGTGACCCCTAGTGACCTCTAGTGACCTCTGGTGACCCCTAGTGACCCCTAGTGACCTCTGGTGACCTCTAGTGACCTCTGGTGACCCCTAGTGACCTCTGGTGACCTCTGGTGACCCATGTGACCTCTGGTGACCCCTAGTGACCCCTAGTGACCTCTGGTGACCCCTAGTGACCTCTGGTGACCCCTAGTGACCTCTGGTGACCCCTAGTGACCTCTGGTGACCTCTGGTGACCCCTAGTGACCTCTGGTGACCCCTAGTGACCTCTGGTGACCCCTAGTGACCTCTGGTGACCCCTAGTGACCTCTGGTGACCCCTGGTGACCTCTCTGGTGACCCCTAGTGACCTCTGGTGACCCCTAGTGACCTCTGGTGACCCCTAGTGACCTCTGGTGACCCCTAGTGACCCCTAGTGACCTCTGGTGACCTCTGGTGACCTCTGGTGACCTCTGGTGACCTCTGGTGACCTCTGGTGACCTCTGGTGACCTCTGGTGACCCCTAGTGACCTCTGGTGACCTCTGGTGACCTCTGGTGACCCCTAGTGACCTCTGGTGACCTCTAGTGACCTCTGGTGACCCCTAGTGACCTCTGGTGACCCCTAGTGACCTCTGGTGACCCCTAGTGACCCTCTGTGACCTCTGGTGACCCCTAGTGACCCTGGTGACCCCTAGACCTCTGGTGACCCCTAGTGACCTCTGGTGACCCCTAGTGACCTCTGGTGACCCCTAGTGACCTCTGGTGACCCTCTAGTGACCCTCTAGTGACCCCTGGTGACCCCTAGTGACCCCTAGTGACCTCTGGTGACCCCTAGTGACCCTGGTGACCCCTAGTGACCCTCTGGTGACCCCTGGTGACCCCTAGTGACCTCTGGTGACCTCTGGTGACCCCTAGTGACCTCTGGTGACCCCTAGTGACCTCTGGTGACCCCTAGTGACCTCTGGTGACCCTCTGGTGACCCCTAGTGACCTCTGGTGACCTCTGGTGACCCCTAGTGACCCTCTGACCTCTGGTGACCTCTGGTGACCCCTAGTGACCTCTGGTGACCCCTAGTGACCTCTGGTGACCCCTAGTGACCCTCTGGTGACCCCTAGTGACCTCTGGTGACCCCTAGTGACCCTCTGTGTGACCCCTAGTGACCTCTGGTGACCCCTAGTGACCTCTAGTGACCTCTGGTGACCCCTAGTGACCTCTGGTGACCCCTAGTGACCTCTGGTGACCCCTAGTGACCTCTGGTGACCCCTAGTGACCTCTGGTGACCTCTAGTGACCTCTGGTGACCCCTAGTGACCTCTGGTGACCCCTAGTGACCTCTGGTGACCCCTAGTGACCTCTGGTGACCCCTAGTGACCTCTGGTGACCCCTAGTGACCTCTGGTGACCCCTAGTGACCTCTGGTGACCCCTAGTGACCTCTGGTGACCTCTGGTGACCCCTAGTGACCTCTGGTGACCCCTAGTGACCTCTGGTGACCCCTAGTGACCCCTAGTGACCTCTGGTGACCTCTAGTGACCTCTGGTGACCCCTAGTGACCTCTGGTGACCTCTGGTGACCCCTAGTGACCTCTGGTGACCTCTGGTGACCTCTAGTGACCCCTAGTGACCTCTGGTGACCCCTAGTGACCTCTGGTGACCCCTAGTGACCTCTGGTGACCCCTAGTGACCTCTGGTGACCCCTAGTGACCCCTGGTGACCTCTAGTGACCTCTGGTGACCCCTAGTGACCTCTGGTGACCCCTAGTGACCTCTGGTGACCTCTGGTGACCCCTAGTGACCTCTGGTGACCTCTGGTGACCCCTAGTGACCTCTGGTGACCCCTAGTGACCCCTGGTGACCCCCTAGTGACCTCTAGTGACCCCTTTGTGACCTCTGGTGACCCTCTAGTGACCCCTAGTGACCTCTGGTGACCCCTAGTGACCTCTGGTGACCCCTAGTGACCTCTGGTGACCCCTAGTGACCCCTGTGACCTCTGGTGACCCCTAGTGACCCCTGTGACCTCTGGTGACCCCTGTGACCCTCTGGTGACCTCTGGTGACCCTAGTGACCTCTGGTGACCCCTAGTGACCTCTGGTGACCCCTAGTGACCTCTGGTGACCCCTTTCAGTGACCTCTGGTGACCCTGGTGACCTCTGGTGACCCCTTAGTGACCCCTAGTGACCCCTAGTGACCTCTGGTGACCCCTCTAGTGACCTCTGGTGACCCCTAGTGACCTCTGGTGACCCCTAGTGACCCCTACCCTAGTGACCTCTGGTGACCCCTAGTGACCTCTGGTGACCTCTGGTGACCCCTAGTGACCCCTAGTGACCCCTAGTGACCCCTGTGACCTCTGGTGACCCCTAGTGACCTCTGGTGACCCCTAGTGACCCCTGTGACCTCTGGTGACCCCTAGTGACCTCTGGTGACCCCTAGTGACCTCTGGTGACCCCTAGTGACCTCTGGTGACCCCTAGTGACCCCTAGTGACCTCTGGTGACCCCTAGTGACCTCTGGTGACCCCTAGTGACCTCTGGTGACCCCTAGTGACCTCTGGTGACCCCTAGTGACCTCTGGTGACCTCTGGTGACCCCTAGTGACCTCTGGTGACCCCTAGTGACCTCTGGTGACCCCTAGTGACCCCTAGTGACCTCTGGTGACCCCTAGTGACCTCTGGTGACCCCTAGTGACCTCTGGTGACCCCTAGTGACCTCTGGTGACCCCTAGTGACCTCTGGTGACCCCTAGTGACCTCTGGTGACCCCTAGTGACCTCTGGTGACCTCTGGTGACCCCTAGTGACCTCTGGTGACCCCTAGTGACCTCTGGTGACCCCTAGTGACCTCTGGTGACCCCTAGTGACCTCTGGTGACCCCTAGTGACCCCTAGTGACCTCTGGTGACCCCTAGTGACCCCTAGTGACCTCTGGTGACCCCTGTGACCTCTGGTGACCTCTAGTGACCCTAGTGACCCCTGTGACCTCTGGTGACCTCTGGTGACCCCTAGTGACCCTCTGTGACCCCTAGTGACCTCTGGTGACCCCTAGTGACCTCTGGTGACCTCTAGTGACCCCTAGTGACCTCTGGTGACCCCTAGTGACCTCTGGTGACCTCTGGTGACCCCTGGTGACCTCTGGTGACCTCTAGTGACCCTGTGACCTCTGGTGACCCCTAGTGACCTCTGGTGACCCCTAGTGACCTCTGGTGACCCCTGGTGACCTCTGGTGACCCCTAGTGACCTCTGGTGACCCCTAGTGACCTCTGGTGACCCCTAGTGACCTCTGGTGACCCCTAGTGACCTCTGGTGACCCCTAGTGACCTCTGGTGACCTCTGGTGACCCCTAGTGACCTCTGGTGACCCCTAGTGACCTCTGGTGACCCCTAGTGACCTCTGGTGACCCCTAGTGACCTCTGGTGACCCCTAGTGACCCCTGGTGACCTCTGGTGACCCCTAGTGACCTCTGGTGACCCCTAGTGACCTCTGGTGACCTCTGGTGACCCCTAGTGACCTCTGGTGACCCCTAGTGACCTCTGGTGACCCCTAGTGACCCCTAGTGACCTCTAGTGACCCCTAGTGACCCCTAGTGACCTCTGGTGACCCCTAGTGACCTCTGGTGACCCCTAGTGACCTCTAGTGACCTCTGGTGACCTCTGGTGTGACCTCTGGTGACCCCTAGTGACCCCTAGTGACCTCTGGTGACCCCTAGTGACCTCTGGTGACCCCTAGTGACCTCTGGTGACCCCTAGTGACCTCTGGTGACCCCTAGTGACCTCTGGTGACCTCTGGTGACCCCTAGTGACCTCTGGTGACCCCTAGTGACCTCTGGTGACCCCTAGTGACCTCTGGTGACCCCTAGTGACCTCTGGTGACCCCTAGTGACCCCTAGTGACCTCTGGTGACCCCTAGTGACCTCTGGTGACCCCTAGTGACCCCTAGTGACCTCTAGTGACCCCTAGTGACCTCTGGTGACCCCTAGTGACCTCTAGTGACCTCTGGTGACCCCTAGTGACCTCTGGTGACCTCTGGTGACCTCTGGTGACCCCTGTGTGACCCCTAGTGACCCCTGGTGACCTCTGGTGACCCCTAGTGACCTCTGGTGACCCCTAGTGACCCTCTGTTGACCCTCTAGTGACCCCTAGTGACCTCTGGTGACCCCTAGTGACCTCTGGTGACCCCTAGTGACCCCTAGTGACCTCTGGTGACCCCTAGTGACCTCTGGTGACCCCTAGTGACCTCTGGTGACCCCTAGTGACCCCTGTGACCTCTGTTGACCCCTAGTGACCTCTGGTGACCCCTTGTGACCTCTGGTGACCTCTGGTGACCCCTAGTGACCTCTGGTGACCCCTAGTGACCTCTGGTGACCCCTAGTGACCCCTGTGACCTCTGGTGACCCCTAGTGACCTCTGGTGACCCCTAGTGACCTCTGGTGACCCCTAGTGACCCCTGGTGACCTCTGGTGACCCCTAGTGACCTCTGGTGACCTCTAGTGACCTCTGGTGACCCCTAGTGACCTCTGGTGACCCCTAGTGACCTCTGGTGACCCCTAGTGACCTCTGGTGACCTCTAGTGACCTCTGGTGACCCCTAGTGACCTCTGGTGACCCCTAGTGACCCCTGTGACCTCTGGTGACCCCTAGTGACCCCTGGTGACCTCTGGTGACCCCTAGTGACCTCTGGTGACCCCTAGTGACCTCTGGTGACCCCTAGTGACCTCTGGTGACCCCTAGTGACCTCTGGTGACCCCTAGTGACCCCTAGTGACCTCTGGTGACCCCTAGTGACCTCTGGTGACCCCTAGTGACCTCTGGTGACCCCTAGTGACCTCTGGTGACCTCTAGTGACCCCTAGTGACCCCTAGTGACCTCTGGTGACCCCTAGTGACCTCTGGTGACCCCTAGTGACCTCTGGTGACCCCTAGTGACCTCTGGTGACCCCTAGTGACCTCTGGTGACCTCTAGTGACCCCTAGTGACCTCTGGTGACCCCTAGTGACCTCTGGTGACCCCTAGTGACCTCTGGTGACCTCTGGTGACCCCTAGTGACCTCTGGTGACCCCTAGTGACCTCTGGTGACCCCTAGTGACCTCTGGTGACCCCTAGTGACCTCTGGTGACCCCTAGTGACCTCTGGTGACCCCTAGTGACCTCTGGTGACCCCTAGTGACCTCTGGTGACCCCTAGTGACCTCTGGTGACCCCTAGTGACCTCTGGTGACCCCTAGTGACCCCTAGTGACCCCTAGTGACCCCTGGTGACCCCTAGTGACCCCTAGTGACCTCTGGTGACCCCTAGTGACCTCTGGTGACCCCTAGTGACCTCTGGTGACCCCTAGTGACCTCTGGTGACCCCTGGTGACCTCTGGTGACCCCTAGTGACCCCTAGTGACCTCTGGTGACCCCTAGTGACCTCTGGTGACCCCTAGTGACCTCTGGTGACCCCTAGTGACCTCTGGTGACCCCTAGTGACCTCTGGTGACCTCTGGTGACCCCTAGTGACCTCTGGTGACCCCTAGTGACCTCTGGTGACCCCTAGTGACCCCTGTGACCTCTGGTGACCCCTAGTGACCTCTGGTGACCTCTGGTGACCCCTAGTGACCTCTGGTGACCCCTAGTGACCTCTGGTGACCCCTAGTGACCTCTGGTGACCCCTAGTGACCTCTGGTGACCCCTAGTGACCCCTGGTGACCCCTAGTGACCCCTGGTGACCCCTAGTGACCTCTGGTGACCCCTAGTGACCTCTGGTGACCCCTAGTGACCCCTAGTGACCCCTAGTGACCCCTAGTGACCCCTAGTGACCTCTGGTGACCCCTAGTGACCCCTAGTGACCCCTGGTGACCCCTAGTGACCCCTAGTGACCTCTGGTGACCCCTAGTGACCTCTGGTGACCCCTAGTGACCCCTGTGACCTCTGGTGACCCCTAGTGACCTCTGGTGACCTCTGGTGACCCCTAGTGACCTCTGGTGACCCCTAGTGACCTCTGGTGACCCCTAGTGACCTCTGGTGACCTCTGGTGACCCCTAGTGACCTCTGGTGACCCCTAGTGACCTCTGGTGACCCCTAGTGACCCCTGTGACCTCTGGTGACCCCTAGTGACCTCTGGTGACCCCTAGTGACCCCTGTGACCTCTGGTGACCCCTAGTGACCTCTGGTGACCTCTGGTGACCTCTAGTGACCCCTAGTGACCTCTGGTGACCCCTAGTGACCTCTGGTGACCCCTAGTGACCTCTGGTGACCCCTAGTGACCTCTGGTGACCCCTAGTGACCCCTGTGACCTCTGGTGACCCCTAGTGACCTCTGGTGACCCCTAGTGACCCCTGTGACCTCTGGTGACCCCTAGTGACCTCTGGTGACCTCTGGTGACCCCTAGTGACCTCTGGTGACCCCTAGTGACCCCTGTGACCTCTGGTGACCCCTAGTGACCCCTTGTGACCTCTGGTGACCCCTAGTGACCCCTAGTGACCCCTAGTGACCCCTAGTGACCTCTGGTGACCCCTAGTGACCCCTGGTGACCCCTAGTGACCTCTGGTGACCCCTGTGACCTCTGGTGACCCCTAGTGACCCCTGTGACCTCTGGTGACCCCTAGTGACCTCTGGTGACCTCTGGTGACCCCTAGTGACCTCTGGTGACCCCTTGTGACCTCTGGTGACCCCTAGTGACCTCTGGTGACCCCATGTGACCTCTGGTGACCTCTAGTGACCCCTAGTGACCCCTAGTGACCTCTGGTGACCCCTAGTGACCTCTGGTGACCCCTAGTGACCTCTGGTGACCCCTAGTGACCCCTAGTGACCTCTGGTGACCCCTAGTGACCCCTAGTGACCTCTGGTGACCCCTAGTGACCCCTAGTGACCCCTAGTGACCCCTGTGACCTCTGGTGACCCCTAGTGACCTCTGGTGACCCCTAGTGACCCCTGTGACCTCTGGTGACCCCTAGTGACCTCTGGTGACCCCTGGTGACCCCTAGTGACCTCTGGTGACCCCTAGTGACCTCTGGTGACCCCTAGTGACCCCTGTGACCTCTGGTGACCCCTAGTGACCTCTGGTGACCTCTGGTGACCTCTGGTGACCCCTAGTGACCTCTGGTGACCCCTAGTGACCCCTGTGACCTCTGGTGACCCCTAGTGACCCCTAGTGACCTCTGGTGACCCCTAGTGACCTCTGGTGACCCCTAGTGACCTCTGGTGACCCCTAGTGACCCCTGTGACCTCTGGTGACCCCTAGTGACCTCTGGTGACCCCTTGTGACCTCTGGTGACCCCTGGTGACCTCTGGTGACCCCTAGTGACCTCTGGTGACCCCTAGTGACCTCTGGTGACCCCTTGTGACCTCTGGTGACCTCTGGTGACCTCTGGTGACCCCTAGTGACCTCTGGTGACCCCTAGTGACCTCTGGTGACCCCTTGTGACCTCTGGTGACCTCTGGTGACCTCTGGTGACCTCTGGTGACCTCTAGTGACCCCTGTGACCTCTGGTGACCCCTAGTGACCCCTGTGACCTCTGGTGACCCCTAGTGACCCCTGTGACCTCTGGTGACCCCTAGTGACCTCTGGTGACCCCTAGTGACCTCTGGTGACCCCTAGTGACCCCTAGTGACCTCTGGTGACCCCTAGTGACCCCTGTGACCTCTGGTGACCCCTAGTGACCCCTGTGACCTCTGGTGACCCCTAGTGACCTCTGGTGACCCCTAGTGACCCCTGTGACCTCTGGTGACCCCTAGTGACCTCTGGTGACCTCTGGTGACCCCTAGTGACCTCTGGTGACCCCTAGTGACCCCTGTGACTGGTGACCCCTAGTGACCCCTGGTGACCTCTGGTGACCCCTAGTGACCTCTGGTGACCTCTGGTGACCCCTAGTGACCTCTGGTGACCTCTGGTGACCCCTAGTGACCTCTGGTGACCCCTAGTGACCTCTGGTGACCCCTAGTGACCCCTGTGACCTCTGGTGACCCCTAGTGACCTCTGGTGACCCCTTGTGACCTCTGGTGACCTCTGGTGACCTCTGGTGACCCCTAGTGACCCCTGTGACCTCTGGTGACCCCTAGTGACCTCTGGTAACCTCTGGTGACCTCTGGTGACCCCTAGTGACCTCTGGTGACCCCTAGTGACCTCTGGTGACCCCTAGTGACCCCTGTGACCTCTGGTGACCCCTAGTGACCTCTGGTGACCCCTTGTGACCTCTGGTGACCTCTGGTGACCTCTGGTGACCCCTAGTGACCTCTGGTGACCCCTAGTGACCTCTGGTGACCCCTAGTGACCCCTAGTGACCTCTGGTGACCCCTAGTGACCTCTGGTGACCCCTAGTGACCTCTGGTGACCCCTAGTGACCTCTGGTGACCCCTAGTGACCCCTGTGACCTCTGGTGACCCCTAGTGACCCCTAGTGACCTCTGGTGACCCCTAGTGACCTCTGGTGACCTCTGGTGACCCCTAGTGACCTCTGGTGACCCCTAGTGACCTCTGGTGACCCCTAGTGACCCCTGGTGACCTCTGGTGACCCCTAGTGACCTCTGGTGACCTCTGGTGACCCCTAGTGACCTCTGGTGACCTCTGGTGACCCCTAGTGACCTCTGGTGACCCCTAGTGACCTCTGGTGACCCCTAGTGACCTCTGGTGACCTCTGGTGACCCCTAGTGACCTCTGGTGACCCCTAGTGACCTCTGGTGACCCCTAGTGACCTCTGGTGACCCCTAGTGACCCCTGTGACCTCTGGTGACCCCTAGTGACCTCTGGTGACCCCTAGTGACCTCTGGTGACCCCTAGTGACCTCTGGTGACCCCTAGTGACCTGTGACCTCTGGTGACCCCTAGTGACCTCTGGTGACCCCTAGTGACCCCTGTGACCCCTAGTGACCTCTGGTGACCCCTTGTGACCTCTGGTGACCTCTGGTGACCCCTAGTGACCCCTGGTGACCCCTGGTGACCCCTAGTGACCTCTGGTGACCCCTGTGACCTCTAGTGACCTCTGGTGACCCCTAGTGACCCCTGTGACCTCTGGTGACCCCTAGTGACCTCTGGTGACCCCTAGTGACCCCTGGTGACCTCTGGTGACCCCTAGTGACCTCTGGTGACCCCTAGTGACCCCTGTGACCCCTAGTGACCCCTAGTGACCTCTGGTGACCCCTAGTGACCTCTGGTGACCCCTAGTGACCCCTGTGACCTCTGGTGACCCCTAGTGACCTCTGGTGACCCCTAGTGACCTCTGGTGACCCCTAGTGACCTCTGGTGACCCCTAGTGACCTCTGGTGACCCCTAGTGACCTCTGGTGACCTCTGGTGACCTCTGGTGACCTCTGGTGACCTCTGGTGACCCCTAGTGACCTCTGGTGACCCCTAGTGACCCCTGTGACCTCTGGTGACCCCTAGTGACCCCTAGTGACCTCTGGTGACCCCTAGTGACCTCTGGTGACCCCTAGTGACCTCTGGTGACCCCTAGTGACCCCTGGTGACCCCTAGTGACCTCTGGTGACCCCTAGTGACCCCTAGTGACCTCTGGTGACCCCTAGTGACCTCTGGTGACCCCTAGTGACCCCTGGTGACCTCTGGTGACCCCTAGTGACCTCTGGTGACCTCTGGTGACCCCTAGTGACCTCTGGTGACCCCTAGTGACCTCTGGTGACCCCTAGTGACCTCTGGTGACCCCTAGTGACCTCTGGTGACCCCTAGTGACCTCTGGTGACCTCTGGTGACCCCTAGTGACCTCTGGTGACCTCTGGTGACCCCTAGTGACCTCTGGTGACCCCTAGTGACCTCTGGTGACCCCTAGTGACCCCTGTGACCTCTGGTGACCCCTAGTGACCTCTGGTGACCCCTAGTGACCTCTGGTGACCCCTAGTGACCTCTGGTGACCCCTAGTGACCCCTGTGACCCCTAGTGACCTCTGGTGACCCCTAGTGACCTCTGGTGACCCCTAGTGACCTCTGGTGACCCCTAGTGACCTCTGGTGACCCCTAGTGACCTCTGGTGACCCCTAGTGACCTCTGGTGACCCCTGTGACCTCTGGTGACCCCTAGTGACCTCTGGTGACCCCTAGTGACCTCTGGTGACCCCTGGTGACCTCTGGTGACCCCTAGTGACCCCTGTGACCTCTGGTGACCCCTAGTGACCTCTGGTGACCCCTAGTGACCCCTAGTGACCTCTGGTGACCCCTAGTGACCCCTGTGACCTCTGGTGACCCCTAGTGACCTCTGGTGACCCCTAGTGACCCCTGTGACCTCTGGTGACCCCTAGTGACCTCTGGTGACCTCTGGTGACCCCTAGTGACCTCTGGTGACCCCTAGTGACCTCTGGTGACCCCTAGTGACCTCTGGTGACCTCTGGTGACCCCTAGTGACCTCTGGTGACCTCTGGTGACCCCTAGTGACCTCTGGTGACCTCTGGTGACCCCTAGTGACCTCTGGTGACCCCTAGTGACCTCTGGTGACCCCTAGTGACCCCTGTGACCTCTGGTGACCCCTAGTGACCTCTGGTGACCCCTTGTGACCTCTGGTGACCTCTGGTGACCTCTGGTGACCCCTAGTGACCCCTGGTGACCTCTGGTGACCCCTAGTGACCTCTGGTGACCCCTGGTGACCTCTGGTGACCCCTAGTGACCTCTGGTGACCCCTAGTGACCCCTGTGACCTCTGGTGACCCCTAGTGACCTCTGGTGACCCCTAGTGACCCCTGTGACCCCTAGTGACCTCTGGTGACCCCTTGTGACCTCTGGTGACCTCTGGTGACCCCTAGTGACCCCTAGTGACCTCTGGTGACCCCTAGTGACCTCTGGTGACCCCTAGTGACCTCTGGTGACCCCTAGTGACCCCTGTGACCTCTGGTGACCCCTAGTGACCTCTGGTGACCCCTTGTGACCTCTGGTGACCTCTGGTGACCCCTAGTGACCTCTGGTGACCCCTAGTGACCTCTGGTGACCCCTAGTGACCCCTGGTGACCTCTGGTGACCCCTAGTGACCTCTGGTGACCCCTAGTGACCTCTGGTGACCCCTAGTGACCTCTGGTGACCCCTAGTGACCCCTAGTGACCTCTGGTGACCCCTAGTGACCTCTGGTGACCTCTGGTGACCCCTAGTGACCTCTGGTGACCCCTAGTGACCCCTAGTGACCTCTGGTGACCCCTAGTGACCTCTGGTGACCTCTGGTGACCTCTGGTGACCCCTGGTGACCTCTGGTGACCCCTAGTGACCTCTGGTGACCCCTGGTGACCCCTGTGACCTCTGGTGACCCCTAGTGACCTCTGGTGACCCCTAGTGACCTCTGGTGACCTCTGGTGACCCCTAGTGACCCCTGGTGACCCCTAGTGACCTCTGTTGACCTCTGGTGACCTCTGTTGACCCCTAGTGACCCCTGTGACCTCTGGTGACCCCTAGTGACCTCTGGTGACTCCTAGTGACCTCTGGTGACCCCTAGTGACCCCTAGTGACCTCTGGTGACCCCTAGTGACCCCTGTGACCTCTGGTGACCACTAGTGACCTCTGGTGACCCCTAGTACTTACACACTTACACACTTACACACTTACACACTTACACACTTACACACTTACACACTTACACACTTACACACTTACACACTTACACACTTACACACTTACACAACGTTCACTCAAATCGCGCAATGCTGAAAGAAAGAAATGAAATGGTCGAAGGCGTGAATTTCTTTCTTTCTGTTTTTCATAAATTCTGTTTTCTCATCGTGCGAGTCCTCGAGGGGTGTCACCTGAAAGTTTGGCGAAGAGAAACAGGTTTTGTTCAATTTCAAACTAACTTGATTTTTATTTCCTTTTATTTAAATTTATTATTCTTTTGCTCAAGTGTCTTCTTTCACCCATTCTCGGATAAAACTATAACATGATATTCTTTAAGTTTCCAAATAAATGACTTTTCAGAAATCTATCGTCATCTCAACTTCACCACCAACGTCCATTGTCGAGCACATGTACAATACCAGATCTCTTTTAGAGTTTCTTCAAATCTCAGTGCAACGTGAACACTCAACCATTCTCATGTTCTATTTCCCCTATTGAGACTCTTAAGCTTTCGATTTGCCTTTGTAAATTTGTATCATGAATAGAATAATCTGTAAACTTGTAGAACATCTCTCTCTCTCTCCCTTTCTCTCTCTCTCTCTCTCTCTCTCTCTCTCTCTCTCTCTCTCTCTCGTGATAAAACAAGAAACTGTTCATGATATACTCTCTTTTTGACTATTCATTTCCAGCTTTTCAAGTTAAAGTGCAACCGTTTGTATTCAACAAACAAACCCGTTTGTATTGATATTTAGAAATTAAGACAGCAGTGAAGACGAGAGTACTTCGAATTAGAACTTGCACGGAATAGAACTGTAACGAATTAGAACACGCTTGGAATAAAACTGTCTAGACATGTGTTGCTATAGAACCTGCACGAAATAGAACCGCTGTTTAAATGCCGTTTTTCGACCCCCTAAACATAAAAGTGTTTTTCTTCGTTTGATGATTTTAAAATAATCTTAATTCACAAATAACACAAGAAATTCCGAAAAAATCACAACATTTGAGCATAAAATGACGAAACAAAAATCAGTGATTTAGTTCTATTTCGTTACAGTTCTATTTCAAGACAGTTCTATTCCGCGCGCGTTCTATTTCAAAACAAATCTTGATCTAACAATTTCCCTCTGAAAATATATTCCAGAATACTTCTTACGTTGCCCTCTTTGATGAAAAAAGTTCTCATATAATTATATATATATATAACCCCTGCTAATTACCGAAATCTAGGTAAAAGGAGGAAGTTGTACACTGGGAAACACATTTTTGATAACTTGTGCTTCATAGTGTGTTTAAAAAGCACTTTCAGTTTTTGTTCTGCTTCCATCACATTAGTTTATTATTATTTTCACAAAAAAAAACAATTCAATTCAATTTTTCAAATTAAAAATTAGTTTATTCAGCAAAGTATACTCAGCTCTTTTCAAGCGGCAATAACGAATGCTTTTTGAATTCTCGCCATTTGCTGCTAAATAACATTCTACAGTGCATTTTAAACGACACTCCAGGACCGCCACTGGCGCACCACCACTGTTTGCTAAGGCTTGTTTTGTTGAGTGAAATTGGGTCTGTCTGAGTGAAATAGGGCCTGAATTCAGTGGAAAAGATTTTTTCTAACGTAAGTTTATGTTAGCGTGAAATAATCGAGCAGAAAAACTTGATTTAAATTTCCGCGTAAAAGCATAACACAATGCGTCAACACAGCAAACGCGCCATCGGTTTATCAGTTTTTTTCACAATTTTTTTTTATTTTTCAATAAAAAAAACTTACCTATTTCTTATAAAAATAGTATTAAAGCTGATGAATAATTTTTTCAGATAATAAATTGCAATGGGTAATAAAAGTAAAGAAAAACGAAAAGCCAGGAAACGTCAGCTCTCGAACTCAAAGACAAATGAAGATTTAGAAGTCATTGAAGTATCTCTTCAGAAGAAGCGTTTACTAGACGATAGTTTCACTAATGATCAAGCCGGTAAATACGAGTCGGAAGAAGAAGGTTTTGTGATCGATAAAAACATAATTTAAATAAATTTTCTTCAGATAAGCTGGAGATTCTACCAACTCGCGAATTGCTAGAAAGTCAACTAGTCGCAGCAGTCAGAAATCATCATTTGGCTATCATAGAAGGCCCCTTAGGATGTGGAAAAACGTTCCTCGCTCGCTATGCATCAAAAACTCTCTGCCTACCACTTCATATTATGCAGATGGGAGATGAAATTGATTCGAAGGCACTTATATGAGTTTTCACAATCTAACAACCATTGTTTTTCAGACTTTATTCGGATCGTACCATTGTACGGAAGTTGCTGGACAGTTCATCTGGAGAGAATCTTCTTTTGCGAAGTGGCTTCAAGCTCCTGGAATTATTCTTTTGGAAGATATTGACACAGCAAATGCTGATGTGATCTCTAAAATTTTGGACATTGCTACTCATCGTCAAAATGATCCCTCAAATACTGACAAAAATTCTCATTTTCATAATGATGCTAGAATTATTGCAACAATGTCGTAAGTTTTCATTCTCGAATAAAATCAATTTATGTGATCAATGACTTCCAGTGGTAAAGGCAAAAAAGTCTCCGTATTAGATGGGGTTCCTGTTCGAATTCGCGTTGAACAACTCACTGAAGATGAGTTGAAAAGATTAGCTTCGAAAGCATTTCCACGTATTGCACATCTAGCGAGAACTCTGATCAACACATTCCGAAAGATTGAGAATGTTCCTGGAACTGGAAACTCGAGACAATTGACATCAACGTAAGTTTTATATTATGTTTCAACTTCTTTATTTATATTGTTCAGGGACTTTTTACGTGGATGCGCTCGCCTTGCCCTTCTTCCTGATATTTCTGCCAATGTTGAAAGTTTTGCTGAACTTATCGATGTTTGGTGTCTTGCGGACCAAAAACAAAGATCTTCTCAGTTGTGTAGTATTGTGAGTCTTATTTTCTCAACTTTCTGAAATTTTTCATCCCAGGTTGCATCTTCTCTGAATGTGAATCCAGATCGTGTCCACACGCACCTTTCCGTTCGTCAGCCAGAAGTGAAATACGATGAATCGGTTGTTTCAATTGGAAGAACTAGTTTGCCTAGGAAAATCTCGATGATAAAGACTGGAAGACACAAATTGGGTCACACGAGAGATGTAGTTCAATTGATGGAACGAGTGGTTGTCTGTGTGTCTCATAACGAACCACTACTGCTCGTCGGAGAAACAGGAGTTGGAAAAACTTCTGTTGTTCAGGCAGTTGCCGATCTGATTGGAGTTACACTCGACGTAGTGAATGTCAGTCCAACATCTGATTCTGATGAACTTATTCAAGGGTAAATATAGAGTTTAGAAAGAAGTTCATGTACTTTGATTGCAGATATAAACCAATCACAATTGGAAGACTTATGGAGCCATTCACCAAGTTCTACATAGAAGTCTTCACGGAAAATTTTGACGTTAAGAACAATCAAAAATTCATCGACAATTTGGAGAAGTGTCTATCATCTGGTCGATTCAAAGATTATCTCAGTCTTGTGGAAGCTACAGCTAATAAAGCTCTTCAAAGGAAAACCAAAAACAAAGACGAAAGATGGGCAGAACTTTTAGTTCGTGCTAAGAAAATTCGCGATGGAATTGAAAAGGGAGCTGCACCATTTGCCCTGCAGAAAGGAGCAGTTTTGGAAGCAGCAGAAAAAGGGCATTGGCTTCTTGTCGATGAAATTAATCTGGCTCCTCCCGAATGTCTGGACGCTATCGTTCACGCTTTATCAGCATCAGGAACTCATCCCAATTTTCGTTTGTTTGCTTGTATGAATCCAGCTACAGATGCCGGAAAACGACGCTTACCACCTGGAGTGCGGTCAAGGTAAACTAGATCAGTTGTGCTCATCCTCAACTGCTCGATTACAGGTTCACCGAGTTCTTCGTCTCAGAAACTAGCGATCCTTTTCAACTAGCTCTCATTGTTTCCGCCTACCTACCAACAGTATCCCAGCAATTCGTTGAAAATCTTGTGAACTTTTACTTGTCAGCCAAGCAGCTCTATCCATCAAGCTACTCACTTCGAACATTATGTCGTGCATTATTGTTCACTTCTGATAATATGTTCGGAAGTTTGGAGCAGTCGGTCTACGAAGCAGTCTCTATGGCGTTTTTGACAAATTTAGAAAAAGAAGAAAAAGGAGTAATGCAGGCCAAAATTCGCTCAGTTTTCCGATGCAAAGTAGGATTGATGCCTGTTCCGAAGGAGTCTTACAGATATATTAACATTGGAGGATATTATCTCGAAAGAGGAGTTTTGTTGCCAGAAAGCGATTCGAAATACGTCATTACCAAAACTGTCAAAATCAATTTAGCAGAGATCGCACGTATTGTTTGCAGTGGCCGTTTTCCGATCCTACTCGAAGGAGAAACATCAGCTGGAAAAACATCGATTGTCTGTCATTTGGCGAAAGCTACTGGAAATAGAATCGTCAGAATCAACAATCATGAACACACTGATGTTCAAGAATATATGGGATCTTATGTGGCGGATTCAGGAGGCAGACTCGTGTTCCGCGAAGGAGCGCTCGTTCAGGCTGTTCGAGATGGTTCATGGGTCATTCTTGACGAACTGAATTTAGCGCCGACCGATGTGATCGAAGCGTTGAACAGGGTAAAAATGATTCACATTCTGCAGAAAGAAAAATGTTTTTTTTTTCAGTTACTGGACGATAACCGAGAACTATTCGTACCAGAAATCAATGAAACAATCAAAGCTCATCCACGGTTCCGTCTTTTTGCAACACAGAATCCAGCTGGATCGTACGCGGGAAGAAAGCGTCTTTCACGAGCTCTCATGTCCCGTTTCATCGTACTTCGCTTCAATCATTTGCCGATCGATGAACTATCGGAAATGGTGTGTGCAAGATGCCAAGTCCCTCCGAACGCTGCTCTGAAAATGATTGAAGTACTGAATGAGCTACGTACTCGAAGAAGTCTTTCTGGTCTATTCTCTGCAAGAGACGGACTCATGACATTGAGAGACGTCTTCAGATGGGCGAAACGGATGACGACCGATGAAACAACAGACGATTGGCTACAGGTTCTTGTGAATCACGGATTCTTTTTGCTTGCTGGAAGGTGTAGGAGTGAAAAAGATGAAGTTACTGTTGTCGAGACACTCGAGAAGGTCATCAAACGAAAAATTGATAAAAATTTCCTGTTTTCTTTGAATTCTCCATATATGCCAACTGATGTAACAACTGAAAACGTTGTACTAACACTTGGAATGCGAAGAATGTTAGTTATGACAGAGCAAGCTTGGATTCGTGATGAAGCAGTTTTGATGGTAGGAGAAACTGGAGGTGGAAAGACAACACTTTCGGAAGTTGTCGGTAGAGGAAAGCTAAGAAGTATCAATTGCCATGAAAGAACAGAAACTGCTGATCTATTGGGAAGGCTTCGCCCAAAGCATGATGGTGGATTCGAATGGTCAGATGGAGTGGTAATCAGTGCGATGAGAGATGGTGCTCCTCTTCTAGTTGATGAAATTTCGCTTGCTGAGGATTCCGTATTGGAAAGACTCAATCCACTGTTTGAAGAGGGCCGATCTCTGCTTCTCTCCGATGCAGGAACAGAGGCAGAGATTGTTGAATCTAAGCCAGGATTCCAGATGATTGCTACCATGAATCCAGGTGGAGATTATGGAAAGAAAGAACTTTCAAAGGCTTTGAAGAATAGATTCACCGAGGTATGGACATCGAACGATTACACATCATCCGAACTCGTTACAATTTTTGATCAAAGACTTGCTAGAGTAGATGCAACGAAAGAAGAAGCAAGAATATCCCCGACCAGAACTGCGATATCAATCGTATCGTGGATCACTGTTTTCTTTGGAAAGTATTCTCACGTGTTCAGGTCTGTCACTTTGTTTTCACTGACATTTATTGAAAAAATTTCAGACATGCTCCATCTGTTCGTGACATCGTTGCTTGTGCAGAACTCTACGCTTCCGCAGTCAGAGCAGATATTGATCGACCAACTGCTATCAAGGACGCTCTTTGTGCAGTTTTTCTCGATTCCCTAGCCGGATTGACTACTCGCCTTCACATTGATCCTATCGAAGTTTTCAAAGACGCTCTTGATATGGTATATATCGTATAAATATACCTCATAGAATGAATAATTGTTTTCCAGCTACACAAAGAGCTTGTCAAGAATGAACTGCTTAGTCAATTCTCAGATGTCCGAGAATTTACACAAGACACCATGAATGCAGTTATAATTGATCAATCATCTGATCACTTGAAAGTTGGAGAACTAAAAATTATTTTTGGACCGGCCACACCTGTATTCCCTAAAGGATTCTCTTTGACAGCACCAACATGTACGGAAAACTTGCATCGAATCGCTAGAGGACTATTAATCAAAAAGCCAATCCTTTTAGAAGGTGCTCCCGGTTGTGGAAAATCTTCGACTGTTATGGCTCTTGCGCAACTCACTGGAAACCCAATCACGAGACTCAATCTCAGTGATCAAACTGATTTATCAGATTTGTTTGGAAGTGATGTACCATTTCTCACTGAAGATGGAACGATGACATTCCGATGGGAAGATGGTCCGGTTCTGAAAGCGATTAAAAAAGGAGAATGGATTTTGTTAGATGAGATGAATTTAGCTTCTCAGGCAGTGCTTGAAGGATTGAATGCTTGTTTTGATCACAGAAGAGTGCTTTATATTGCTGAACTTAATCGAGAATTTGAGATTCCTGCCACTTCGAACTGCAGATTCTTTGCTTGCCAAAATCCTCGTGTTCAAGGAGGAAACAGAAGAGCTCTTCCAAAATCATTCATCAATCGATTCACAAACATTTACACTAATGATTTATCAAAAACAGATGTTGAGATCATCCTAAAAGAAGTTGACAAGAAACACATTCTGACTGATGAACAAAGAAATGGAATGGTGACGATCAGTGAAAAATGTGAAGCAGAATCCGAAAAAGGCATTTTCCTCGGTGGTCCGTTTTCATTCAACCTGAGAGATTTATTGAGATGGTATGATTTGTTGAAAGCTGGAAGATCACTTGGAGACGGTTTTGATATGGTCTACATGGCGAGAACTCGAAGAGATGAAGATAAAGAACTCATGAGGTCAATTTATGAAAAAACGATGAACGAGCGATTAGTAGGTAAATCACTGATGTTGACAGTGGACGAAAAGGAAATGCGAATCGGGAAGTGTACGTTGAATCGAAGCTCACAATCTGCAATTCCTAGTAATAGAAGATTACTCGCTTCACAAATTGTTCCGATGCATCAAATTGCAACGTGTGTTGAATTGAACTGGCTAACTCTACTCGTTGGTCCACGAAACTGTGGAAAAAGAGCAACGGTTGAGAACGTTGCGAACGTTTGTGGACGGAAACTGAAGTCTATCGCACTAAATGCTGATACTGATGCTCAAGAGCTGATCGGAAGCTACGAACAAGTTGTCGATGAAAATTGTTTTCCAGATGCCAAAGCAAAAATCATTGAAATTCTGAAGCAGAACAACGCCAATGAGGATTCAATTAAACGTGTCCAAGATACAGAAGATCTCATTAAACTCGAAGGTTCTGTTGAATGGATTCTAGCCGAAACAGGAAATATTGAAGAAATTCGAGACATTCTCAGCAGTGCAAATCAAAGTTCAATGCGTTTCGAATGGACTGATTCTGTTTTTGTCGATGCTTATTTGCATGGAGACTGGCTACTCATTGAAGATGTCAATCTTTGTAGTGCTGCCGTTTTGGATCGTCTCAATTCATGTTTAGAAGCTGGTGGAAAGTTGGTAGTGGCTGAAAGGCAGAATTCATTCGAGCCACTCGAACCACACCCCGATTTCCGAGTTTTTCTTTCAATGGATTCAAAAGTTGGAGAGATTTCAAGAGCAATGAGAAATAGAAGTGTCGAGATATACTTTGAGGAGAATACACGATGGAATACGTCTCCAGATGACGTGAGAACTGTCATCGGTACAAAAGTAACGACTGAGTGGAGCAAGGCTGCTTCCTGTGATCTTACTGCAGAACAACAACTACACTTGGCTGCTCTTCTTGAAGATGATAATGAACTATTTTCTCCGGAAGTTGCGTGGAAGCTAATTGGCGGTCGGAACAGAGATTACATGGAAGAGGATATGGACGATGATGAAATAATTTTGCAAAGTTCAATTTTATCTCCCAGAATTCAGGACATTAGCGAGCTGAATGGTATTTACGAAAAGTATGTCGTAGCAACATGGCAGCGAGCAGCAGTAAATACGAAAACTGCTAGTGTCGAAGCTATTCCGATGACATTCCTCTCAGCAAGTCCTTGGATGATCAGCAATCTTGTCGAAGAATTCAAGTTATTCTTTGGAAGTCCTGTAGTTGGTAAGTACTCATATCAATTGAATTCCCCTTAACTGTATTTTCAGATGCAATAATCAAACGAATTCCTATCGACATACTTGAACCAAACAAACGACATCTCGTTGATCCAGAATTTTCTTCCGCGTCAGCCTCTTCTTCCGGTGTCAAATTCAGTAGAGCGATACTATTTGAATGGATTCTTCAAATGATCTCCAAAATTCCAGTCGATCAAAACTCAGCAGATCATCTGAGTAGTACAATGACCAAATGTAAAATTAGCAAGCTTGTTAATTCTAATTCATACATTTTCCAGATGAAATGGCCACTTGTGATGTCACTTTTACCAATCTGGCAGAAATTTCAAGTCTAGTACGTTTCATTGTGGAAATGTTCAAAAGTAGTACACCACTTTCGAAAAAACCATCTCGTGAAGTCTGTATTTCTATTTCATATTTACTATTAGTTGCTGCTTCTCGACGAAAATTGACAGCAAGAACGGGATGTGCTGCTATTTATCTGGCCTGGAATGATCTTAAAAATGAGTTATCCAACATTCGTGGATTCGCTTGGTATGTGATCCGAAAACAACTAAATATTCGTTTCAACTTTTTTTCAGTCCAAAGAACTTGTCTTCTATCAGTGAAAAAATCAACGAAGGCTGGTCTTCCGAATCGTATGAAACCTTCGTCACCGAATACATCCATAGATGGAAAAAATTCGCTATATGTCAACCATTTACGGATGAAAATCAATCTCGTTTATTTGTTGAAACTATTGAAAAAGTTCTGGGCGAAGAAACAGTGGAAACTGATGTGGAAATGACTGATGAGAGCATGGAAGATGATGATGAAACGAAGAAAAGGCTTATCGCGGTGTCTCCTATTGAGCTATCAACAAAAGTCGTCGAAAGCGTTGAAACATTGTTTGAGTTCCTAACAACTGGAGTTGCTGATCTGGAGAATGAGATTTTCAAAAAGACAAACGTTTATTCTGGTGTTGAATGGAAAGATCACAAGTATTCTCGGTGGATTCGTACTGCAGCTGTATTTTGTTCCTGCATCGCTTCGGGAAAATTGAGTGAAGAAGAAACAGAAGATCAAAACATTCTAGTCTCAGATTTAGCTTCAGTCGGAGGAGGAGCACACTCTATTGCAACACGGCTCTTTTTCTCAACTATTCACTACAATCCTACCATGTCAAATCTCAGCATTGCCCATCTTCAAAAGTTCCCAATTAAAGAGCTTGGATCAAAATTATGGAGGCTGGCTGTAAACTCTTCATCAATTCACAAAACTATGAGAAATGTTTTGAAACAGTTGGGAATCGGATTAGAAGGCTGGACAAGCGGATCAACAAACGGAATGGCTTGTGGAATTGAGATGATGGAAAAATCACTTCCACCGAAGGAAACACTTGATCCTGTCATTTTTGAGGAAGAACGTGTTCTATTTGTCAAGGCTAAAAGACGAATCGTTGAGAGACAACTGAAGTATTTGGCTGAATGGAGAATATTGATGGGCCGGCAACCAACAGAATGTGATTACTCGTCTTCACAAGTAATCATTAAGGGATTGAATACTCTCAAAGAAGAGTTATCACAACTGGAAAATGAAGACCAAGATCATTGCTCAGTGGTTTACCGACAATCTGCCACTCAATATAATCAATTGTGTGCTGAGATGAGATCATTTCTCGATGTTTCTAAGTCCGCTATTTCTGATGCAAGAAACAGCGAAGGAGAGTTCAATGATAAAACGATGATCATACGATTGGCTCGTGTTAAATCATTTGCAATGAGTGCCGAAAATTTTAGAATTGTGAGTTATTTTTGATGTTCTAAACCATCTCACTTCAACTTTTCAGAGTATATTACGAAAGTTTGTTTCATTTGTCGATGTGAGTATGCCGTTCATCGCTGGACTTCTAATCATCGAAATCGCGTTTAATGAGATTGCTCTGAAGTGGAGACAAGAAGCAAAGAAACTTCATGCTCAAACTTCTTCAGCTTTTCCACGCATTCTCCAAACAAAAGCAAGCTCGTCTGGATTGGTTTCAAACGAAATGTTGAATTGGGCTAGTCGAGACGGTTCTCCGATGCCACTGCATCTGAAGGCTGCAGTTGTTCGTCGAAAGCTGACAGAGATTGAACATTTCGATAGTTCATCAATTACCGAAATTCAGTGGACGAGAGCCCAATGGAAAAAATGGTATGAGAAGAATATTGCCAAGGCTGAACAAAAAGATTTCGTATATCGAACCAAAACTGAAGAAGAGAAAGATGAGTTGGATATCGAAGAGTTTTTCGCAAATTTGGAACAAGATTCACAAGTTCTACCTGATTCGGATGTGTCAATGCTTTTGGAGGCTGTTGAAAAGAAGAAATTCTCTTTGATAGATGAGAAAAGTCGTAAACAATCAGATGAAAGATATGAAATGGCTCTTGTATGGATGAGATATGTAATGAGCGAAGTTGGAGCCATCCCTGCCAAAAACTCTGTTTGGAGTCAGTGTGTCGGTAAGAATTTTACAAAAACTTTTCTATCACTATCATCGATCATTTTTCCAGATGGCGACCAAAAGCTTTTCGAAATTCTAGCTGCCCATGAAGGATTATCAGATGATGATAACGGTGAAGATACAAGAATTATCGATGTATACCGGAACTCGTCTCTTCGTGAATGCCGTCGAGTTGCAGTGATTCTCGAAAGACTTTCAACTAGAACACGACAAGTACTTGAACGATGGCCTGAAGTTGTTGCTCTGAAAACAATCATATCTACTATCGAAGAGTTTTTCTCGGTTTCTGTTTCCACTCCACATATTAAAATTGCAACTCAAATCGAAAATTTAATTGAAGTTTGCGAACAATGGGAAATGATGGCTGATCGAGCGAATTCATTGAGAGAGCCACTTGGCGATTTGAGAAAATTATTGGTTGATTGGAAGAAAATGGAAGTCAGGTGCTGGTCAAGTTTGCTTGTTAATTGCGAAAACGAAGCGAAACAACGTGCTCAACTTGTTTCTTTTCCGCTCTTTGAATCACTTTTTGAGGCTACAACGCCAGAAATGGAGTCAGCAATTATTCCGATGAGTATCGAATGGATGCACAATTCTACTCTAATTGACTTCGCTACAAGAGTTCGCTCAGTAGAATCACTCTCCAAATGGGCTAAAATTGCTGGAAAAGAAGTGTTGGCAATTCAATTGGAAGCAGCTTCACGACATTTCGGAATGTTAATCGAACGAGTAGACCAGAGACTGAAAGATGCTCGCGAATCTGCTGAAAAATGCCTAAAGGATTATCTGAAAGTTGTCAAGTATAATGATCTGAATCTCTGGAACATTCGCGTATCATCAACGAAAGCTCATGCTCAATTGTATAAGATTGTTAGGCGATTCAAAGATTCAATCAACGAAGAACTGCACGATGATTTTGGGATCCTACAGGCAGTTGATGAGTGGAAACGAAGGGTTTTCGAACTAAGTACTGATTGTGTGATTGAAAAAGATCTTGTTGGAGAAGAACTGGAGAAACGAATTAGACAAGTGAAGAAGTTTTCCAATGAAATCACTGATAAAGTTTCAATTCTCTGTGAAACTTCTGCCATCGAAGAGCTTCACGAACAAACTAAAGCAGCCGACGAAGCGATACGAACGATGATCAACTATACAGGAGAAGATGAAGAGAAAGAAAAACAACAAGGTTACGCAAGAAACTCCCGCCAACGGCTGGTTGCCATGATGATCAAAGAGTGTCAAGCTGTCGGATTGAACGCAAGAAAAGCTATTTTATTAGAACAAGAAACAATCAATAGACAGTCGATCATCGAAGTTTTGTCGGGAGAAGAATGTGAGAAAGAAATGAGAATTTGTGCATCCGGCAGAAATATTGTCATTCAAAAATCAAATAAGATCGATCAGCAAGTCGGAGTGTCCACTAGAAAACATCTCAGTGGAATGATCGGTAGGCTATTTCCATCTATATTCTATGTGAAATTGTGCCCTTAATAGCTTCATGTAAGAAAGTTGATTATTACATGATTAAAAAATTCTTAAAGGGGTATACCGGTAATTCCCTTGTAGTGCACGCAAAAATGGACGGGTTCCCGGGTTCTTTGAGTATTTACGCGCACAACGAAACATTTCTGTTGGAATGATTCAGCGGTACACTCTTTTATGACTCGAAGTGACGTTAATTTATAAATGAATTAATTTCAGAATACGGCATGGCCTACATGCTTTCACTCCAGAAAAATATTGGTAACTGGAAGTCTCAAATCTCGAAGATCCGGAAACATTCTCAAACGCTCAAAGTAATTTGTGAAAACCAAAGAGATGTTTGGATTGTTGATCACGGACTCATATCAGAACGAGTTAGCAAAATGGTCGAACTCATTTCGACTATCGAAGTTCTCGTTGGATCCATCAAGCATAGAATAGATCTTATTCCCGAAACATGTGAAGGTTAGTGTGAAGGTTTTATGCTTCTCAATGAATTGTTTATATTTTCAGAGAAAATCCGATTGAAAACTCATCTACATCCCCTCTCAAAACTTTCTAAATCGGACGAAACTGCCAAGAAACTTACTGATTGGGCCGAAAAGCTCTCCACTCTTACATCAAATTTGAAGCGGACGAATGAACGACTCGCTGAATTTTCTGTTTTCAAATCAACTGATTTCATCGTTTGGAGAACTCAACTAAATGGAGATTCGCAAGAGCTTTTGGCCGATCTCGGGATGTTTGACGGGTATTTTGAAACGGAAAAAGAGCAAATTACGGAAGCTCTCAAAGAAATTTCCATTTGGACGAAACATGTTGACTCGTGTGAAACCGCCGAAGAGGCTGAAACAGATGTAACAAGTTTACTTCTGCTCGTCCAGACGATCTATAAAAAACTAGAAGGAGTTACGAGAGGAGAGGAAGACAAAGCTCTTGATCAAATCAATATTTTAGTTGATATTCTGAAACAATGCAATATCGAGTCAGTTACTAACAGTCTTGCTTCTGTAGTCGAACAGTGTTCACACGGTGGAATGATCATAAAACAGTTGGAAGGACTCGTCGAGTTGAGCAATATCACTGTTGGAATAATTGAGATGAGTCTCGTTCAACTGACAAATTGTCTCGGTTATTTCTGTGTTTTCTACCATTCAATGCTTTCCATGACAATGCAACTATATGAGAAAGGATATGTCAACACAATTCCAAAAGCAGAGAAACAAGAATCCGGAGATGGACAAACAGATGATAGTGGTGAAGGTGGTGGAATCGGGGAAGGTGGAACTGCAAAAGATGCAAAAGATGTGACTGAAGAAATGGAAGAGACTGGCCAAATCGAGGGTCTCGAAGATGAGCAACCTGCTGATTCAGAAGAACATGAGGCTAAAAACGACAACGAGAAGCCGATCGACATGGAAGATGATTTTGCCGAGGATCTTCAAGATATCGACAAAAATGAAAAAGGGGATCAAGAAGACGGCGAAGACCAGTCTGATGAAGAACCGGAAGTGGAAGATCAAATGGGAGACGTTGAAGAAGAAGATGACAAGCAGCTTGATCCAAAAATGTGGGATGAAGAGGAAAAGGATCAAGAGCAACAAAAAAACATGGACCAGGAGCAGCAAGCTGCTGATGATCAGACTGATGAGATGGTAGCTAAGGAAGATGATGCCCAGACAAAGGATCAAGATCAAGAGAAAGAAGGTCAGGAAGATAATGAACAGGAAGAAAAGGAAGAACAAGAGAATATGGATGAAAGAGATAGAGAGAATGACGACAGAGATGAAAATCATATGGATACATCAGAGCCAAATAACGACGAAGAAAATATAGAGAAAGGAGAAATCGATGAGATTGAAGACGGAGATGATGGTGATGAAACTGATAAAGAGGATGAAGACGCGATCGAAGGAGAAGGTGAAGAAGAGCAGAATGAAAATCAAGAGCAAGAAGAAATAGATGAGTCAAAACAAGTTAATGAGGAAGAAAGCGAAGAGAAGATGGATGATGAAGCTCTCGAACAAGGAACTGGCGGGGAGAAAAATGATCAGGACGATAATAAGGATGTTGCTGAAGGAGGTTTAGCGGAAGAAGACGAAAAAGAAGACCAAGAGGATAAAGATGAAAAAGGTGACGGAAAGAGTAAGTCTGATCCAAATGGAGACGGATCAAAAGGTGAAGCTCCAAAGGAACAGACTGAAAAAGAAGAAATAGAAAAAGATGAAAATGAAGAAAAAACTGAAAGGAAAAGAGAATTAGCAACCGATGATGCTCTCATGGAAGAAGCAGAAATGGGAGAAGGAGAAGAAAATGAAACTGGTCAACAAATGGAAAATGCAGAAATATCTGATCGTCAAATGGTTGGAAAAGGTACTATCGAAGAGGCTCGTCAAACGAAGAGAGAAGAAAAGCGTGAAGAAGAAAAGAAGAAGAGGAGAGAATTGAAGGACGCTCTAGAAGGAGAAGCTGGCGAAGAAGGTGGAGAAGTAGAAGACGGAAATGCTGATATTCATATGGCTGCGCACGAGATGTTCACTGTGGTAAGATACGAAATATATTGTCATCGAGCCTCATGTTTGAATTTCCAGATGAAAGAAGAACAGAATGAATTAGTCGTCGGTATCACCGATGATCAAGAAAATCAAAGTGCTGATGGTTCTGAAGAAGTTGAACACTCTCGAATGAATGACAAAGCTGATGAGCAGTGGGCTGCAATGTCACGAACAGTTGGAATGCTGGCTGCTGAGTTAGCGGAGAATCTCAGGTTGATTCTTGAACCACAGCGAGCAAATAAAATGCAAGGAGATTATCGTAGTGGAAAGAGATTGAATATGAGAAGACTTATTCCATACATTGCCAGCGAATACCGGAAAGATCGAATTTGGATGAGGAGAACGAAAAGAGCACAAAGAGAATATCAAATTCTTATTGCTGTGGACGACTCCGAATCAATGAACGAAAACGGTATTCATCAGAGCACCTGCGAATCTGTCTGTATTGTGGAAGATGCCCTCAGACGGTTAGTCCTTATAAAATAAAAAATCTCTCTACCCAGTTGTACATATTTTCAGATGTGACGCTGGTCGTGTATCCGTCTGTTCTTTCGGTGCTGACGTAAAGACCATCGTTCCCTTCGGAGAGGCTTCCGCAAGCAGCAGCATCGAAATGCTCAAACAAATGACATTCTCACAGAAGAAAACCGATCTCCTCTCACTACTAAAAACAGCGAAGCATCAATTGAATGAGATTCGAACGCCTACTTCCGAACAGATGTTAATTGTGATTTCTGATGGAAGAGGTGCTCTCTCACAAGGAGCCGATAAAGTTCGTGCACTATACTCCGATCTTCAAGGAGTCACAGTACTTTTTATCATTCTTGATTCTGGAAAGAAATCGATCGAAGATCATACAGTTGCATCTTTCACAGACAACAAAGTGGTAAGTATCTATAAACTCCAAACTATGTATATAGTTTATAGAAATCATTGTTTCTCATTGTTGTTCGCTGTTTCAACGTTCTTTGAAACAGATTGTACAAACACATTTTTCGCCTCTCACTCTGTCTCTCATCTTTAAAAATGCTGACAATTCACTCTAAATCGTATGCTTTCTCAGGTACTCACGCCATACCTCGCCCTCTTTCCATTCCCATTCTACGCTTTGGTCAAATCTGTTCAACAGTTACCAACCATCATTGCCGAATCGATTCGTCAATGGTTCGAAATGACAATGCAACATTCCTAATGAAAAACAACCATACAAATACATAATCACATTCTTGTTATCCAAACTTGTTTAGTTATTTTATCATTTTTGTTACTTTTTGTTACTTTTTGTTGAATTTCCCACACTGTTCTGTTTTTTTTTGTTATTCTTTGTTGTTTTCATAAAATTACCTTTAGAATAGTTTTCTTGATCGATAAAATTCTTTATCATGAATTGATAATGTTTCGTTTTATCTTAACGGGCAGTACTTTCCCGATCATTCGATTTCTTTTTCTCCCTTCTTCTTCAATCTCATTCTAATATATCATTTTGTATAATCAGAATTCATTCCAAAATGAGCGTTCTCGAGCAACTCAAATCTGCTTCTGTCGTTGTTGCCGACACCGGAGATTTCAATGGTATGAGAATCAAAAAGTAATAATTTTGAAATCTTCGAATTTTCAGCTATCAAAGAATTCCAACCAACCGATGCCACCACCAATCCATCTCTCATTCTAGCAGCATCAAAAATGGAACAATACGCTGCTCTTATCGATCAAGCTGTTGCTTATGCTAAAGAACACGCCAGTGGGCATCAGCAAATCGTCGAGGCCGCCATGGACAGACTTTTCGTCGTTTTCGGAAAAGAAATCTTGAAGGCAATTCCCGGAAGAGTCTCAACTGAAGTGGATGCTCGCCTTTCTTTCGATACTCAAGCATCCATTGATCGTGCTCTTGGTCTCATTTCTCAATACGAGAAAGAAGGAATTTCGAAAGACAGAATTCTCATCAAACTTGCATCCACGTGGGAGGGAATTCAAGCAGCCAAGTAAGTAATTCTATTCAAATTTCTTTCTGAAATACAATACATTAACAGATTCCTCGAATCAAACCATGGAATCCACTGCAATATGACTCTTCTTTTCAATTTTGAACAAGCTGTTGCATGTGCCGAGTCAGGAGTAACTCTCATTTCTCCGTTCGTTGGTCGTATCATGGATTGGTTTGTAAAAAATACCGATCAGAAGGCCTATACTCGCAAAGACGATCCAGGAGTTGTGAGTGTCACAAGAATCTTCAATTACTACAAAAAATACGACTACAAGACCCAAGTGATGGCTGCTTCATTCCGAAATACCGAGGAGATTAAGGGACTTGTCGGCTGTGATCTTCTTACCATTTCACCAGCACTTTTGAAACAATTGGCTGCTGAAACTGAAGCTGCTCCTGTTATTCTCAGTATTTCTCACGGTGATTGCTTGTTTGAATTTTCCATTTGTCACAAAATAAGTTTTCAGCCAAAACACTCGATTTACCGAAAATAAGCATTGACGAGAAAACATTCCGATGGGCACTTAATGAAGATGCAATGGCCACTGAAAAACTGGCCGAAGGTATTCGTAACTTTGCCAAGGATGCCAGAACTCTCGAGAAATTAATCGAGGCTAAGATCTAAATTACTATCTTCTCCAATATCGGGATTTATTTATGCTGTATTGATGTTTTTTAATGTGTTGTGATCAATTTCTTATTGGTTTTCATTTTTGTGCATTTAGTTTAGAGAATAAATGTTTCCATTTTGGTTCGAATATTTTGGAATTCAGTATGACAGTTTTATCCAAAGAAACGTCGAGAATGGTCGACACTTTGTTTGAATATTCTCTTACGATTCATACAGTAGTGTTATTTCAGTGCAAACGGCACACGATTAATTCCAGACTTGTCGGGCCAGGCGGGCCGGGCTTTTTCCCGAATTTCCAAGGCCCGGCCCTCCCCGGTGGGCCCGGTGTTCCACAGGGAGTTCAGAATCGAAAAATTTTGAATTTTTGACCCAAATTTTTTTGTTGATTTCTGATCTTAAATTGCGCGCATTGGCAAAAATTTGAAAGGTCGAAAAATTGGCTTGAAAAAAAGGGGTCATTTTTTCTTCCGGGCCTCAAGAATTTTGCCCAAGCCCGGGCACAAATTTTACAAGTCTGATTACTACTGAAAAGAAAGAATGAAAGAATACAAAAAATCAAATTTTCCCGTTGTTCCCCGAAAAGCCTTAATTACATTTGTAAATAACTCTTTAGAAGATGAACAGTTGTTTCTGTGAATTCATCTCTTTTCAGGATAATCAAATGGAGATAAATTAAAGGACAACTGAATCTCTCTAAATATTCTTTTCGAAAATTCTAGACTCAATTAGGACTTCGAATTGACGACTTGAATACATCCGGCTTTTTCCGATCTTCTCAACCAAACAGTGACGATTCTTTCTGTCGGCTCGTTTCTGCTATCTATTTCAATAGTTCGGACCAACGATGACTTCTCTCGTGAATGACCTCTTTCAAAGCCGACTCAGTTCTAACGCAATGCTGAATTTTATATTCTGAAACCTGCTTCTATCAACATGCATACAAGATTCTGTTTTGTCAACAATGCTTTATTAAAACAACAATTTAGAGTTTTCCAAGATCACGGGCACGAGCACGCTCAAGCTTGAGCTTGCGAGCATCAGACTTGGCAGACATGACACCTCCTCCCCAGTGCTTGCGGATCTCCTCATGGCGCTCGCTGAAGTTGTTGTTAACGGTCTCCACCAATTTGTTGAGAGCAGACTTGTCTTCTCTGGAACGGGTAAAATAATTAAAGCTGGAGGTCTATTGAACATACGGGTTCACATCGACGAGAGCAACAGCAGCAGTGGTCTTTCTACGGACAACAGTTCCAAGGGCAGCCTTTCCCTTGATGATAGCGTATGGAACGTTGAACTTTCTGCAAAGTGCTGGAAGATGCAGAACAATCTCGATTGGGTTGACATCGTGAGCGATGAGAACGAGTTGAGCTCTGCGGGTTTCAACGAGACGAGTGATTGTGTTCACTCCGTGACGAACAGTGTTTGGTCTCTTGGTCACGGCCTCTTTCTTTCCGGCGGCGCGAGCCTCGGCACGAGCACGGAGACGTTCCTTCTTAGCCTCGCTGGATTCTGGACGGTACTTGTCCAACAGCTTGAAGGCTTGTCTAGCTGAAAAGAAAAGTTGAAATGTTGTACGAACCGGCTGAATTTCGATGCCTTACTTTACAAATCAGAGTAAATGCGTCAGTGCAAAACACTTGGTTTGCTTATATTACATTACTCTGATTATAACTTAGCTATACCAACCGGACTGGCTATCAAGACCAGTTCTGAACTGGTTGATAGTTGGTGGGATCTTCAGACGTTTTTGGAGAATGGCAGATTGGCGTTGAAGACGGATGTACTTTGGCCACTTAACGAAACGAGTGACATCTCTCTTTGGTTGAATATCCTGACCTGAAAAATGATCATTTCGAAGTTTTTTGTGAAATGTAAAAGAAGTTTGTAATTTGCATGGTTTGTCCTAACCGTCACGGTACCATAGGAACTACGGAAGGATAAGGAATATGCAATTCAGTCCGGGCATCTCAAGTAGCAGTAGAGGGCCACACAGACTGTTAGTTTCCGACATGGTGGACCGGAGTCAACTTCACTAGAAGCTTCCGATGCTCCACTAAGAAAAGCAATCAACCCCAAAGAGGATCGCTAGTCACAAGCCGAAACGAAAGTTTAAAAATAGGGAAAACTAACCAATGTTGAAGTTGCGTGGTCTCTTCTCGAAAAGAGGGTTCTTCACCTCCTTTTGGACTTGAGTTTGAGCACGAATGTGCGCTGGAACAGCAGCGACTTTCTTCTTGATAACCTTCTTGCTAGGCTGAAAAATATTCACATTGATTTAGTAGCTTCAAAATTCACATAATTCTTATTTGTGCCAGAAAGAACAGAATTATGTGAACCCGGAAAAAAAACTCACCATCTTGTATGGACAATGGCCAAAAAGTGAAACAAGTGGGAACTTTTAGGCCACAAAATGTCGTTCGCTGAGTATTCAACGTTTGATACTCAGCAGCGAAATGTGTCCAATAGAGCGCATTGCATGCATGGACGAGCGCTGCAGTGATGAGGTTTCTCTTCCAATTAATACAAAAAAATTTTTTCGGTGAGATTCATAATTCCGGATGATTGGAGAGTCTTGTAAATAAAAAAACAGTTTTCTTTTCAGATTCCCATTAAACAAAATGAGTAATAAAAGAAAATCAGCAACTAACATATCAAATTTGGAGGAAATAACAAAAAATAAATTTTGTATGTTTTTAGCTACTGAAAAAGGCATATATGATATACAGACAAAAATTCTAATCACAATTCAACAACGAAACCGTCGAGAACTTTCGAAACAGACGCGAATATATCGGAAAAAGGAATACAAGCAGCAGAAGTGGTTTTCCCAGATACGTGTGGAAAATGGGTTCCGAAAATATCGGCTTTCACGGTAATTGCTCTTGTTCTGCAAATATTTTGTGCAAAAGTTCATCGTCCAAAAAAGGGAATTGAAACAGCTTATCGTCACAAATATTGAAACCAATAAAAAAATTTTAGAAAAAATTACCCTCCAACTATATCCCGCTCTGAGTTTAATAATTTTCGAAATCATTTCAGGATCGTGAATTCAAAGCTGATGGTAATTATCAAAAATATATGCATGCAGATACATCGGAGCGGATAAACATTTTAACGGAAGGGGCTGAAGCATATAAACCACGTGAAGAACATCACCAACGACTGAGCCGAGAGCATTTGAAGTTTTTGAATAAGACTGCTGAAGAGATGAAAGGCTATTGGGAAATGAAATACACTAATCAAGAGGATCATGCTAGATGCTTCGCTCTGCTCGCTCAACATACATATCTATCAAGATTCGAAGATGATACGAAAGGCGTGCGTAGCCTTATCAATGAAAAAAAGAAAACAGTGAAACCTCAAAAGTCAGTCCCAATTTCTATCGTATTGTTCTGTAATTATCTTGCCGACACTAGATTGCATTCACTGTAATTGTTTTTCAGAGGTCTCGAAAGATTTTTGAACTTTTACGTTCCTTCAAAATCGCGAATTTTGATTACGAGAAACATTACCTTCAACATGGACGATGCGATCCCAGTCTTTACTGATATCGCGGGTGAGACCCTAGAGAATCTCACGATTCCGAAAACTTTGACCTTCAATTACACTGATGTGAATATAATCAATCAGGTAACAGAAAGAGAGCTAGCTAGAGCAGTTTCAATGTCTCAAGAGAAACAAAACACGGTATGTTCATTTTTCTCAATCGGTCTTAATTATCTAAACTTAGATTCGATGCGAATGTAGTTCTTCTGATCCATTTGTACCGTGTTACGAGAACAAACAATGCTCATGCTACAAAATGAATGTTCAAATGCGATGTTTACAAGTTGAAAAAGAAGGATATGAGCCAACTGAATTCGTGAGTTTTTCGTTTGAATGAAATCTTTGATCTGATAAGAAGGATGTCACGGACCGTGCTATGTCCCGAATTTTTGAGGCCCGCCATGGCGGACCTGTAATTTCGAGGATTTATACGTTTTATGCTCAATAGTAAATGCTTTTTTTTTTTTTTTAGGCAACCTTCAAGCCTTCTTATTTTTCTCACGTGAGAAATAAGTTCTACAATTATATTGGATTTGCGTGTTCGGATTCATGTTCCTGCGCGGGCAAGTGTACTAACAATAGTATGATGTTCATCGACAATAAGACGTTTCCCTTGGAAGTGATTAGAACTGATAAGGATTATGGATTCAACGTCGTTTCTCCAGTACTCATTCCTGCCGGAACACCAGTTATAGAATTTGTGGGTGAAGTCGTTTCGGAAGTGAATTTGAATGCGGAGAACGTGGATTACAGTTATAAAGTATCATACAGTGATGATGAGAAATGGAGATTGCTTATAGCCGACGCGCCATTAAGTGATGATTACAAACAAGTTATATACGATCTCAGCTATCACAATTTCTACATTGATCCGAAAAAACACGGGAATATTGGAAGAATGATCGGTCATGCTTGTATTCCCAACCTGGAAGTTGTTCGCATATTCAGAAAAAGTCTCTCACCAGCTCACGTTAGCCTTGTCTTTGTTGCTCTAGAAGACATTTTTCCAGGAACTATTGTGAGTTGTTTGTTAAAAACCAGGTTTTTATATATTATTGGATTGCAGTTATCATTTGATTATGGTCCTGCATTTGCAAAAACATTGAAATCATATTGTCAATGTGGAACTTTCGCATGTCGTAATAATCAGAAGAGCGATGAGTACTCAAAATTGAGCTGTGTAGATGTAAGAATCATTAGTAGCTTCCTTATTACTTTCTCCAAATTTCAGATTGCTCTTGCCATAAAAGACATTCATGAAATAAAACATGAAATGTTTGAGGACCGTGTTATGAGACCCATTAGAAAGTAACGATAACCAATTCACTCACATATTTATCATTTCATAGTTACTCTATCATAATCAGTATATTAAATAATACACGATATCACATTGATCATATCAAAGTTTTACTGTTTTTGAATCTATTTATTTTTGAATCGGTGTTTCACATAGAATATACATCCGCTTCAGTTTGTTGATATTTTGTTAACAAAAACATATTTCATTCTTTTTTTTTCAAATACTATATGACTTCTCCGAACGTTTAATAAATTTTTATTGCTCTAATTCAATCTTCGCAATTTTTGTCGAAAGAGTTGAGTTAACATGATAGCCTGAACTCAGACCTTCGTCTTACCTTGCTGGGTGGAATTTACTCAAAGCCCATTCCAAAGTCTAGTTATCCTTCCAGTTAATTCTATTTTATTTTTCAACGTACCTATTCAGAACTACGCACTGAAATTCTAGTAACATGGTTACATGGGTACGAATATAAACCAATCCCTAGATCAATATTATATGAACCATACATAACTTTTATTATATTTTGCTCCAGTTGATTCTTATTGAAAAGTCAAGTGTTGACATCAATCACAAGCATAATCTTTGCAGTTTTCCATTCCGTCAATCTTTTATGACAAGCCCGCTCAATAAATCGTACGTCAGTCCGATCGATTGCCTCGGTCTCTCGTTCTCTATTCTTTCTGTCTTCGTTCCAATCATTTTTTCTCTCCACCCTCACTCTTTCCTGTTTTTCAATTCTTCAGTTTGATGTCGCATTTTTGTTTTTGGTATTCTCAAGTTCGTTCACTTCTTTAACCACGCGTAGTCACATCAGAAACCTAAACTCCCAATATCTATATTTTCAGAACTTGGGTCATTCATTACCACGTGGAGACCAAACGAGCTGAGACGGGTGGTTGAATTTATTCGTAAAGGTCAGTTTTTTTTGTTTGAAAACCAAAATTTGTCGGGGGTCATAAACATTTAGAAACAATTTTCCGTAATGTTCAAAAAAAAGTTAGAAGATTATGTTGATAAATAAAAACTGATGACAGAGACATGCTAAGCTGTTTCTTTCGAAAGATTAGATTGATTTTCTCGTATTGAATCAGAGACTCAAATTATTACTTCAAGATAATCTAAAAATCTAAATGACTGTAATCTGATTTCATCAAATGGAAATGAAACTTTCATGTGCAATCTTCCTGAACTGCCACGTCATCGTTTTTCTTCTCGATTGTAGTTGAGTCCTCATAAATAATTTCCAACGAATTCCAACGAATATGTGATGAAACTTAACTGACTCGTTTTAGTCCTTGACACAATCACGTCTGAACGAAATCTTGGTTTTCTTCTTCCTTTCTCTCCCTAATCCGCGTTTTCCTTTGCTGTCCGTGCTCCCTTTCAACTAATATCTAATCCATCCCTTTTTCATGTTACATCATGGGGTCTATCCTAATTAAAGAAATTTTTGTGAATTCCTCTAGCTTTTTATGTTGTTCCTCCAGACAATTGCGAATGAGTTTGCGTCACAAAAACACAAATAGTTTGTTGCGAGCTTTGATTTTGTTTTTTGAACGCAAACAAGCCGCGTTGAATTATTATGACCGTTTCGAAAATTAAGTACGCATCGTTTGTTTCATTTCCGCTAATGATGAAAAAAGCTTTCGGTTTTGATTATTGACGCTTATTTTTATCGAAGTTTGAACGTAAGAAAAAGTAACCCATTTAATAACAACATTTTCCAATTCTTTTTGAAGCTCTGCAGTTCTTCTATAATCTTAAGCTGAGTGGAAAACACAAGAGATCGCGAGAAGATATGAATAAATATTTGTTTTTCTTCCAAAAACACCAGTTTAATAGTTTAATTATCTTTTGTACTACTGTTTTGAGAAGGATCTCGGATTCAGAAGCATATTGACGATGCAGCATAACACAAACCACTCACTAATCGTTTGACTACCTCTCTTTCTTTACAGAGGAAGAGAGAGAGAGAGAGAGAGAGAGAGAGAGAGAGAGAGAGAGAGAGAGAGAGAAGGAAAGAAGAAGCACACGTTTTATATGTTTTGATACGGGTCTGGAGATAGTGGAAAGAAGAGGAAGACGTTGAAAAGGGAGAAGAAGCGACCATCATCATCAGTGACGACGATAAAAACCAGTTTCGCGAGTGTATGTATGCCGCCACACTGCGCCTCGGCATTAGCAGCAACACAGTCGGTACGGGACTGTCTTCTCTTTCCTTCCTCTCTTTTTCTCCTTCTTCTTCTTCTTCCTTGACAAATCGTTGTCATCTTCGTTTTGTGTTGGTTTCGCCCAGCCTCCTTTTCTTCGTCATCGGATGCTGTGTATGTGTTGTATGCGTGCTTTGTGGACAAACGAACGAAATGTATATCATGATTATCAACGCTGTCACATCTTCTCCTTTTCTCTCTTCGCATTTTTGTCGTTTTTCTATAACATTGTTTAAATGACAGAACTCCTAGAAATGGGTTTTAGTGTCCACATCGATAAGAGAAAATCTAAAAGGCATTGACTCCAGTTGAGAGGTGGCCGTCATCACGTAACTTGACACCCTGAACAATCGGAAAAAGACTGACGCTTCACTCTGGTCTTTTCTAGTTTTCCTTTTTCGAATTTTTCTCAATGTTCAATTAAAACGTAACAGAACAAATTTGAACATATTGCACCATGATAAACAATATTGAAATTACTTCAACTGGTGAATTATCTAAGTAGATAGCAAAGTTTTCTGCAGATTCTTTTCAGTTAAAAAAAGTATTTTTTTCAAAAATAATATGCAAAATAGGCATGGGAAGAAAATATTGTCTTTCCTGCTGTTTTCTGCTTCAAACGAACAAATTCACACTTCTCAGTTTTCCTACTTTAATGATTTCTACTACTGAAACCCAAACAAAGCTATCTCTTTTTTAAAAATCACATGACTCGATAACCCAATTATGAATACTATGAAGAACACTGAAGTGTCGAAAATATAAAATTGCGTTGATCAGGACTGACCCTGGGTCACCTATCCTACTTTTGTGTCCCTTTTTCCGTTTCGGAATCGCTTTCTTCGATCTTGCAGCGAAAGTTTGACGACGAAGAGGTTCATATATATGACGACTTTCTAACTTTCGCTCTGAAACACAGCGTTGAGAAATAGAAAGTGTCGACATATAAACAAATGACAGAAATACATCAAAGGAAGTAAAACTTTGATATTAATGATAAGAGAGAGAAGAAGAAAAAGAAGCAGTTTTCATCTACTCACACAAAATATTGATTTTCATATTGTCATTCGATGGTTCCAAATCTTTGTTGTATTATTTACTTTCGTTTCTGTTGAATGCTTGTGTCGAAATGAATGAAATCAATTATTTCAAGCTGCTTTTGATTCAAAGATGATATTTGTTCAGACGCGTCTAGACGCTCCAAAAATTGTGAGACCTTTCCAGCTAAATCGTGCCTTTATTCTTTTATGATCTCGAATCTTATCGGCTGACTCGAATAGTTCTCAAATTGGGAGCTGTTCATGATACGAGAAGTATCGATAAAAAGAAACCATCGAGAACTGTAATTGACATTTCACACAAGAACTTTAAAAACAGGCTGTGACACTTTATTAGTTTAGTCTACTTACTGTAGGTAGAAGTCTGAAACTGAATAGGTCACCTGCTTTATAACATGTTTGGAAGAAATGCATACGCTGTGCAATGATATGTTACAATTTTCTTAGGTTTACGGTCTCCGAATTAGAGTAAGAGACATAGACAAGCAAACAAAAAATCATGAAAGCCAAACTTCAATCATTGAGGAATCGGCATCGGTTGCTTCCTCTTTCGTGCCACTTCTTGATCGCTTTCATATCTCTATATCTCTGAATATCCTCGAATCATATACACTCTTATTGTTCCTCTCACAATCAGAAAGGTGCGCAAAGGCAACGCGCATGTTGGTTGCGCACAGGGCGCGCTCTTCTTCGCGGACTGGTTTTCTGTCGTTTCGTCGTCGTCGTCGTAGCTATCTGTCGCCCATGGTGTTACCTGCGTCTCTGGGATTCTCCCGCATTCCTCGGCAACAACGACGCAATGGGTGTACTATTTCCGCGCCTCCTTTCGCGCTTTTTGTCCCGTCTTCAATGTGCAGACAAGAAAGACAAATTTTGAAAGAGGGTGAGACTTATTGTATGGCTCTCCTCCCGAAGAAGAAAACAGAAAGAAACTAGGGTGCACGCCAACTTGGTACTGTGTTATGCGCGGCGTCTGTGTGTCAGAAAGTGTGCACACAGGAAGAAAGAGTGCTCTCGCTGTGCTCACGGCACGGAGCTATGCTGCACAAAATTTTCCGTGTCTTTGACGTTGAATATCGACGAAAATGGTACCCGTTTAATTAAGCGTCCTGGTATCCAAATTTCACTGTTCTGACCATTCTCTCAAAAAAGTAGTAAAGCTACTCCCTTAGAATTTGGTGGCATTGTTCTTTCAGCATCTCTTTCTTTTGAAGCTCGTCTCTTTCATGTGTTTCTCTTCTTCCTTCTTTCACTTTCCGTCGTTCGGTTTGGAAACCAACTTCTGTGGCCTTCCTCATTCATTCTGTATTTCTCTTTCTCTCGTCTTACAGTCGAAACTAGTATATTGCAGAAGCACTGACACTTTCTAACAATGCAATTGAAGAGATTGCATTATTCTCCCTTTTTCTTTTTTACTTAAGCAAATTGAGACGCAAAGAGACATACAGTATTGATTGGAAACGAACCCGATCTGGTCCCGGTGACCGTAAGAGAAAACATCGACCCCAAATCAGAAAAGTCTGAAGTCCGGTTACTATTCAAGCAATTTTTGTTCGCCTCTCTCTCTCTCGTACTGTTGTTCTTTTTTGTTTCTGATTGAAAGAAACAATAGAGTTAATAGTGTACCATAAAGTAATGAAAAAAACAAGCTTTTACTTTTCTTTCATTCCAAAGTTTGATCTCTGACAAGCCAACCATATAAAGGAAACGTATTTTTTGCTTTTCTTCTTGTTATTTAAGAAAATGTTCTGCGATGCATCTGACTCCTAGAATCTGCTCACATGTTTCAAGTCTTCCATTTATTCTGGCTGATTCATCATTGTTCGCCTAATAAGGTGATCACGTGAAAAATGTGAAACAGTAGGTTACTATTGATTAGTCCATCTTTATTGCATCGAAGCACGAGTGGTTGGGAGAGGGTAAAATAAAAAAACTAGTTCTCAATCGGCGAGAAAACTTTCTCGCTTCCCGCAGACGATAGATCGGTTTCTAAATGTGTATTCGAGTTGAATTGTTTCTTTCTTCCCACTATTCCCTTTTTTAATTTCTTAATTTTTAGTGGAGTTTGTTCCGAACACTCTTTGAAAGCCAGACACTAAAAGAAAAAAACGAAAAAATATAAAACTCGGAACGAACTCTTAAGCAGTTTGCAAAATTAGTCTTCTTCTCCTTTTTTAAATGTATCATTTTCTCACGATGGAATGAATGCAAAGTATACTCGCTAATCTCATGGTGTATTGCGTATTGACTTCTTTGTGGTCTATATTCAGGCTACTTTTCAAAACTAGCCTTCAAAAAAATCTCAACTAACGTAAAAAAACTTTTCTGAATAAAAAACAATATACACAATATGTATTCCATGATCATGGCCACAGGTACTATTTGTCAAATTTTGTGGGTGTTAACCGTGTGACTACCGTCATATGTAGAAAATATATTTTTACGTTCCTTGTCTTAGATTTCACTGGTTATAGTGACGATGTCATGTGATGATGAACTACGTCTCTGACGGCCGAAGATAGTACACATCATCTGAATGAATTCATCAAATCGCAACACGAAAATTTAATGACAGCTGAGATAGAATTATTGAAAAAACACTGGTTGTGTCAACACAGTACTCAAATCCGTATTAGTAATCCATGTACTTTGCTGGCTCACATTTAGCGTTTCTATATCAAATAATGGGTGTGGCAATAAAATTCTGTTGCCGTCTCGGTATTTCCCGCAGATTTCTCGAGCAAACACAATAGACGATCGTTCTGCATAGAACATACGTACATATTTTTTATTCTAGTGAAATCGTTTTTGAATAGAGGCATGTCCCCTCTTGTCACTTTTTTGTTCGTGGTGACAAATTGGTACAGAACGAGAGTTAGATAGATGGAAAGAAATAGAGAAATAGAGAAATGGAAAAAAGACATAACAGAACAGAAAAGTTTAGTGAAAGATAGAAAGAGTAGGGGAGAGTTTGATGAATTTCAGTTGACGCTCTTAGCGTCGGGCTGCGCGTATCTGTACTAGTACGAGTACTGATCAGTGGCAGGTCACACCGATAGGCGGACTTTTCACGACGACTGTCTCGTCTCTTTTTTTTTACTAGTGATCGCCTGGTCGCAAGCAACCCCGACGAATGTCTTTTTGGGAAACGAACGCACTTTGTTCATTTTTCGGGGTGGTTTTTTTATCTGACGAGGTCCTCCTCTTCTTCATTCTTCCTGTCGTTCTCAGCCTCCATATCTCTCCGTCTTTCTAATTTCTTCTGTCTTTTGCGTTTCTCATTCGATGCACTCCACTTGATAGCGAGAGTAAAGCGAGTCTTCGCTTTCCTCCTCACTCATTGAAATCTAATTTGGGTTGTGTTGTGTCGAACCCAAATTAACAAGTTTAGGCACTCACTTGCACTCTATCTCAATAAGAAAGCATTTTCAAAAATCGTTCTCTATGGGAAAAATATTTTTTTTCCGTCTTTCACTTTCCGTCGTTCAGTTTAGAAACTGAAGTCTGTAGCCTTCCTTAAAAATACTGTCTTTCTCTTCTTCTCGTCTTGCAGTCGAAACTAGTATATTGCAGAAACGCTGACATTTTCTGACAACACTGCACCATTTTTCTTTCTAAAAATCAGATTTCTAGACAAACTTAGAAATGCAGCAAAGGTATACATATGTCCTAACTGTACTGTGCTTCCAAGTAAAAACTTTGATTCAACCGATTCCCATTGTTCGATGTTTGCTTTTTCTCGCTAGTGTTCAACCCTTAGATTAATTTTGTGGCTTCCTATATAAAAGAGTCCTCGAACCTATTCATCCTACAGATTTTATTTTCATGTTTGTTTCAGCCAAAATTCAAAAATAATTATGTTTTTGAGATTTTTTTTAACGCGGATAGCCCTAAAAATTGTTGCATTTGAAAGATCGAGGATGTCCCAATTTCTTTTTAAACTCATTCCGGGGGAAAGGAAGAGAAGAAAAAGAAGAGTCCGCTGCTGTCTGTCTCCACCCACTGAGAATTTATCTATTCAGTGTGGTAGGCTGGAAACATGAGGCTCTTATTGACCAGATGTGAGAGCTGAGAAGATCTTTCCATTCTTTTGATTCCAATAGAGACGAAGACTTAAAAAACGATCGAGAATCTCTCTTTCTTCTGTTTATTTTCATTATTGTTCGTTTGAAACGTTCTATATGAATCTCGTGTCAAACTGTAAACATTCCGTATGCCGCCTTCCTCTTTCTCTAAATATGCATGAATATCGATCAAAAGAAAACAAGGAAGATTCAAAGCGCCAGGGGCAAGAGTATTATGGAATGTGATAGAGCGGTTTGTTTGAACATCCTACGCTCTTCGGACGCACGAAATCGTTGTAGAAGAAGAAGACAGCCACGACGATAGTTGAAAGAAACGGGTTGGCGGTTGTCGACCAAGTCATGTATCTTTTCCTTTTTCTACATTAATTTTATATTTGACGATTAAGTCAAGGATGATCGCCGTTTCGAAAGGTCAAACATTCTTTAACCATTTCTGGTGTTGGTTATTTTAATGCCAAAGGCTAGAACAGCAATGTTCATATTAGAGTTTCTAGACGTCTTCGAAATCAAACACATCATCTATTTATAGAGCTCATTCTCTGAAGTTCATCCCCAATATGACATCATCTTGATAAGATACGCTGTATACGTTTGTTCCAGCATTTTTTTTCGTTAGTTTTAGTTTGAAATTGTGCAGAATTTCGTAACCCGAAATTTTATAAATTCATCAATTGGTTTTTCGGTTGGTGCAACCAATTTCCATATTCATGGCACTGACATTAATTTAAATTCAATTGTGCTGTAGAGAGCATATTGAGATGATTTCTAACGATGCGAAGGTTCATTTGACATAGTCTTGTCATTGTTGCTAAATAAGTACTTGAATAGAAATGAGAGTGAGAGAAAGAGAGAGAGAGAGAGAGAGAGAGAGAGAGAGAGAGGATTTTGCTAAGTGCAGTAACATTACACCTCTCGTTCTGTCTGCACAAAAACAGAAATGACTAGAAGAGACATAACCAGTTAGATGACGTTGTTTCTCTTCTCTTTCCTCCCTCAACCTTTTCACATCGCCCACCATCTCCCCCGTTTTTTCTACTCCAATTTTGGAAGAGAATTCCCATGTGTGCAAATGCGCCCTATAGAGCGATATTGAAAGCGGCGAGTTCAAATCTTGAATTCATCAATCACCTTTGAAATTTAAAAATATTTTAATTCACTATTGTGATTGTTTCTTTTGTTGTTTGACGCTTCTGCGTCTCGATGTTCTAGTGTCGTTTGACGCCTGTTTAATGACACTTTGTAGCTCTGCGCTTCTCAGACCTCAATAGTGTTTCCGATAGAAATAAGTCAGTCATCTGCCCTCCGCACGTATCGTGCGGGTAAACTGAACCAGCCAATCTCGATGTCGATGTTATCAGAAAGATTCATCGGACAGAGCGATGGGTTCCTGTTTGGAGACGTTTCCTGCGTCTCCCCTAGTGTCCCCCACTAAAAATTGACCAAATGACGTAATAATTGTAGTCAGCTTAGAGCATAGTTTCTTTTCCGGATAACTTCCGGTTTAGAACCATGATTTTTTTGAATTCTGTAAATCAGGAATCGGTGAGTGGTAAATAGACGGACTAAGTCAGATTCAGCTACAGTCGTCGGAGAACTGTTGTCATCTGAGGCGTAGTACTTAAACTGACCGTTTAATTCAAAAAGTAAAGAAAAAATTATATACCATTTTCGATTTAGTACGGTTGTATGCCTTCGAACAGTCATGTATAGATATATAAATGTATATTCATATCCTTTTGATTTTATTTGAAAGCCTATGTTTCCAGTGAACATATACTAGATTTTCTCAGTTCAGCATTACCAGTTTTCTATCACGTCTCTGCTCAAACCAAGTGATTGTCTGTCTCGTGTATGATAAGAAAAAATGACGAAGAAAAAGCAATACGGTAAACAGTTTGGCAAACATACTGCGCCGAGCGCTCTCTCTGTTTCCTTCTTTCTTCCTCCCAACCGGCTCTTTTTGACTCTTTTATCCTCCGTCTCTCTGATTTTAGTGCTCTTTACCCTCCGACTTTGGATTTTTTGCTTGGTGGTGCACTCCGCTCTCACAGCGCACCACCATCATCGTAGCCACCGCCGGTGAAAATGTTTAGAAGCAGAAAGAATGTGAATAGTGCCTGGTTGTCGATGTTTGTGCACATATTTGGTATCGTCAATTCGCGGTAGCTGGGTGTTGATCCAGCTGCTGTTCCGTCCCCGATTCATTTTTCCATGATTTTTACCATTGTATATTATTAATAGATGACGAAAGAATGATTGTGCCCATTCAAATAATAACAAGTCTGTCATCACTGCAGGTTTTTGATTTCGTCTTTCTTCTGAATTATGTAAAAACTTTTTCTAACAAAAACGCCGCTGGTAACAATTATATTTATTCCGAAACGAATACACTTACTACTGTTGTTTTTTCCAGACATCTTCCATAGTCTTCTCTTTTGAAGAGTTGTTTTTTCCTACCCCTTCTATAGAGCTCGTTCAATTCGTGAATTGCCTTTTCTCTCACTAGTCCACTGAAATTTTTCGTTTTTGCCTTTCTTTTCAATATGTCTGCTATTCTGCGTCTCGCTTTATCAAGCTTCACGCTCTGCACACATTTCATCCACTGCAGATAATCTTAAATTGATAAACTCATCAACTTTTCGAAGAGTTAGGCGAAGAATAGCTCAACCGTTGACAAACTTATTTCACGTCCCATCTCACATTTAATATAAATTTTTGTCAGTGAAACCACGTATTAATATTTCATTCGACACCACGTTTCTTGTTTCTCGCGTTTCTGAATTTGTATTTCTGTTATTTCTACTTTCAAATACGAATTGGAGCAATTTGCAGACAGAAAGAGTGTGACAACGTCAATCGAATCGGTTGCTGAAATCGAGATTCGAGAGACAACGGCCACGCCACACGCCTCGTTTCGTGCTTCTCCACATTTCTTCTTCTAATACGGGTCCATATAGTATTGTCGGTGTTGTCCTTGGACTAACACTCAATCGATTTTTCTGAAAAATGCTCAAGACATCAATTAACTACTCAAACGGCTACGGACATTCCCCCCGCGATCTTCTGACAGGAGCAGTGGTTTCAAGCGCTGGAAGCTCTGCCACAACTTCACCGCCCATGCCTGTTAACTTAGATGTTCAACGGTACGAATAATAATTGAGAAACTGAACATTTTATAGTTGCAGAATTGATTGCACCGAAGGAACAACTGTAGTAATGGTTAAACTGACAGATGAAATGTTTGAAGCTCTCGAAGCGGGACAAAAAAGCGGTAAGCCGTTACGAATACACGTCGATGAGAAAGAAGGACGAGTGGAAATTGGTGATGGAACAGCATCTTCGAAAACGAACAATACTTTTCTTTTTCAAAAGCAGTCGCTGCCGGTAAGTTTTCGTTTTCTACTTTTTTTCCGAATTTTTTCCTTCATTTCCATGACGTAGTCTAATTGGTTAAAATTAATCAATGTAAAAATGTGTTCTGAAAAAAGCAACCTATCGCAGAAAAAGGATCTTTGTAGGACCAAACGGATACTCTTGTACAATCGGGTGGAGGCGTTCGAAACGTAGGAACGTGTAAAACGAAATACCAAGTAATCCCGGTTTTTTTCAATAATGATTCTACTATTCAAAATCTCAGATTCAAGCAACAGACCGGTCAATTGGGCAAACGAAGAAACGAGCTGAATTGCGAGCTGAAGTAGAAAAGAGTCGTGGAACGAAAGAAATGAAGTAAATCAGCAAAAACTCGATATATTCAAAATCTTTTCTTTTTCAGAAAAAGTGTCACTACTTCTTCACGTTATCTCAATTCATCCTCCTCAACACCACGCAACATGGGATCATCGATTCATTCATCACGTGTCAGCCCTCCTATTGTTCCATCAAAAGCATCAACAAGTCAATTGCCAAATTCCAAAGGAACACCAAATGGATCTGACAGTAAAAAGATTGATATGAAACCGGAATTGATGAAGAAATCTATCAAAAAGCGTATACTTCACCTTGTAGTTACCCAGAAGTACAGCAATTGGGAGGAAGTGTACAAAAAGTTGAAGGCTGATGGATTGCCAGAAGAAAAAGACGAGATTGAAAAAATTAGGAGTTGCGTTGAAGAAGTATCCGAAACACGTCCAGAAATGACTGTTTTATCACTTCGTTCGAATTTCCTATCGGAAGTTGATCAGCGGTGGATGTTTTTCAACCAAGATGAGAAAGCTCATGTGAGACGACTCTGTCAGACAACTTCCCGTGTTGCTCCAACTGAATCAAACTTTGCTCCGATGAGAAAAAAAGGGATGGAAAGAATGACCGCGAGTTCGAAAACTGCTTCCGAAAAAGATAAAAAAGTGGAAGATAAGATTCCAAGCCCTCCAAAAGATCAAAAATGCATTAACGTGGAAGAAGACGATTACTATACAGCTCCTGAGCCAGCTAATAAGCGCCGTGCTCATAATTTAGCTCCGCCTCCAGTTCCACAAGCAGTTTCTTCTCAAACTGAAGGGTCCACGCCTTCGAAAAGAGTTAAACGGAACGAATCAGCCAGTCCTCCAGAGGATCCACCACAAAAGATCATGGAACATCCAAAGGTTGGTAGAATTTAGTTGTTTCTTGTTCAATTGTATTGATTTCAGCTGAATCCGGCGAAATTGGCCTCCACAATATCGATGCAACCGGTTCCAAAGTTTGAGCCACCACGCGAATACGACACTGTTTCGGCTGTTGCTACGAATGGTGGTGGCTCGACTGCATCGAGCAGAATTTCATCGCCAGCGTCTTCTTTGTCTTCTCCAAGTCAACCTTCATGCAACTGGGAAAAAACTTTTGGAGACATTAAGACCCTTTCTGAAGCAGAGTCTTACTTCCACATGTTCCACAAAGAGTATCCAATGTATATGGAGTGTCACAAAAAGCTTACCGAGGTGTCATCTGAATTCCGCAAACTTGAAATGAAGCTTGCAAATGCTGTGGCTCAACGAAAAGCTTCGCCATCTCCACAAAACATTCAAGAAGTGAAGAATATTGAAAGGGCGATTCAAATCAGATATGCATTTTTCGAAAAAGATCCCGAGTTCATGAGAGTGAGTTTTTCCTCCCTATTAAAGAGCGCATTCAAATCAAACTTTCTTATAGGCTCGTCAACGTCACACAGATCTCCGCTCAAAACTTAATGTTCTGAAGACTCGTATCGGTAATTGGGAATCGCTCAGACGGCAAACAACTGTTGCCTGAAAAAGTGCCCTGTTTCTGTCAGTTTCATTCCACAGAACCACAGTTCGTTTTGAATGAAAAGTATCCCCCAACCCGTGCATGCCTTGTTGTTCCAACCCTTTGTTTTATCTCATGAAACATGACGGTTCTATTTGCTTTCCCCAGCCTTTCTCTACTGCTCCCACCCAACTTTTCCCTCCCCGTGTAACTATCAAACCAATTCATTTCACAACCTCTGTATTTCAAAATTCTCTTCCACTCTCTCTCTCTCTCTTTCTCGCCTTTCCGTTCTCATTTGCTGGTTCAAACAAAAATTCTGTGGTTTCAAAAGTAGTCAAAGAGAGCGTTTTCAACGTCTTCTCAAAGTTTTTCTTTGTTCATTGTGATTCTTTTCTCAATTATTCTTGTTCTTTTCGTGTTTCTCACATTTATTGTGCAGTTACAAGTAATCATTTAGTTTTCTCGTTGTGCTCGTGATAGTGTTCTCGTGATTATATGCTGATTTAATGATATTGTCCTTCTCTTTATGATGTGATTTTCCTTTTCTCAGCTTTTTATTCGCCTTCACACCTACATCCCCATCATACCATACAATAATACCCACTTTTTGGATAGCGAAAAAATCAAATAAAACCCACCAACCCCACACTTGTCAAAGGCCGGTGATAAAAAGATACAACTCACGGATTTCGTTTTGTTTTCATGTTTTTCTTTACATTTCCCTTCTCCCCTCTATAATCTTTTTTGAATATGTGTAACCTTTTTTTGCCTTTTCTGTAGAGTCCTTTAGATGGACTGTGCCTTTTGTCTAGCGATTTCTCTACAAACAATGTGTTTTCTCTCTTTCATGTTTTTCATCGCGGTTGTTGCCATTAAGCCGGGAACTGACTTTTGTGGCATAGTTCTGTAGTTATTTTTTTCATTTTCGGCTATCCCTTTATAATATCTTTTCTTCTAATTAGAATAAATGTTCAATACATTAAAAAACTTTTTCATCCCTTTAATGGCAAAATATAATCATAAGACAAAAGTGGAACACAAGACATTTATGAAAACATTACGTAGTGACAACATACGGAAATTGGAAAATCTGGAGAAGGAAATAATACATCGAGTTGGCATTTGAAGAATAACTTTCTGGTTTTCAAGTTTTTCATTGTTGATGCACTAATTGCTCTTCGAGATTGATCTATTAGACATTGACAATTTTTAAAAATGCGCCAAAAGAACATACGAAGTCACATCACACCATCTATAAATGCAGGAGAAACAACACTTAGGCGCAGCTGTTCCGTTAAAAGAGTCCTTAGCCCTACAACTATCTGATATCTCTTAGAGACGCTAAGTCCCCAGACTCCTTGAACTTGAACTTGTTACCCTTCACTCACTTTTTTGTTACTTTTTTGGTTTTACTGGTATAGTTCTGCTACTAATTACGTCATTGATTTCTATTATGTGATTGTATTTTTCTTTGTTCTCACGATTCCATATTCGTAAATATCGGCGAGAAAAAATTTATATTTATTCATGTTCAAGTTCGTTTCACAGACTTCAGAATACAATAAAAAGATAATCGGATGAGAAGTTAAAGTATTCCAATGTTTTGTGCAGTTTCACTTCTGGAAACCAGTTCAACTTGAGTGCATTGTGCACGGCGAATTGAAGAACATGGATTCTTGAAGATTGCGGCAAAGAATGCTGAAAATAAATGAATTGTTATCAGTTGTGTAGAGTGAATGCATACAGAATACAGCTTTCCGATAGTTTTTTATGATAAACATGTTCGGAAGTGGATCAATTGCAGGATAAACGGCAATGGTCATTGCAATGAAACTACTTGCAAAACCAATATCCACTGCAATCATTGGGAAAGTGAATAGAATTGCAATGGGTATGTACATGAGAATCAAGGGGATGATTGTCTGAAAATGATATGACAGAAGAATGTTTTCCCGAGTGATTACCTGTACAACAAGAGCTTGGAATAACTGTTGTTGAAGACTTCTAGTAACACTTGATACTGTACATGTCTTTGATAATGCATGAGATATACGCAGATAGCATTTTAATCCGAAGAAGAAAACACAAAAAACAGAACTCAACTGAAACTAATTCAATAGATTAAAATTCATGATCTCAACTAACGATCATGAACCACATGCAAGCGATTGATGCAAAGACAGCGATATCCGGATAAGTATTTCCATTTTCATCTACTGGATGGAACAGAACGATAATGTATGAAGTATCTTCGATCTTCGTATCATATCCATCGAATATAGTTTTTCTATAAACGGATTGTACGTTCTCTTTTCTAAACGTCTTGATTGTTTTTATTTTTGATTTCAAGTATAAACTCTTAAAGTATGTCTAACGGAAATCAGAAAAATAAGAAGGTAATGCCCATTGAGAATAAAAATTAGAAAAACAATGGGTTTGAACTAGTGTGTACTCGAATTTAAATCTCAAAAGACTAATTATTCTTATAATACCTCATGTAGTCGTCTGTCGTATTATCATAATGAAAGTAGAGGTAGCAGAGAACAGACCACCAGGTACCATAGAAGATTGGCATGAAGAAAAGGATGTAAATCCTTTTTCCACCCAACCATTTCTCTCTGAATTCTTTCACAACTGCACCATAACGATAGACGAAATGAACTCCAAAGATGGCCAAAGAGAAACCAAAACAACCACAGTAAACTACGATTAAGATGAAACTCTGTTCACGGTCGAAATCCGAATTCTTGAAATTTCGGAAAACAACAAAAGTTGCTTTATATGAATGAACCATCTGGGGGAATTGATCATTTACTAAAAGACATGTTTAAAATTCGTTACCGGTTCAGTTGTGACATCCCATATTGAATAAAGAGCTTCAAAACTAGAAATGTAAATCATTAAATATTTGTAGAGACCGAGTTTCTTTGGAGAATGAGCCAGGATTAAAAATATGAGAACGCAATTCAACGAAACAGATGTAAACGCGGACAGATACTGTACTGTCTTGAGAAATAAATTCCAAAACTCGGTGAGTTCCATAATGAGTGGCCAAAAGATTTCGTATTTCACTTTCAAAACGCTTCTTTATATATGGAATTTGAGAGGCGGGGCTCAAGGAAAAAGGAGGAGGTTATTGACGCTGATTGGTTCGTAGAATCTACACAGACAGCTTCTCACTATCGGACAGACTCATGGGAAAATTAAACGTGAAGCCTAGGCAATCCTAAATGTTATTTCCCAATAAAACAGGAAGTTTCTTAGAAGAACTGTCCCGGATGAATTGGGTAGAGATGTCTTTTTACTTCCTAGGAAGTAGCTATTGTCTGGGACATTTACTATCTATGTAGGCGTTTGAGCAGGAAGTGATGACACATTAATACTGATCTTTCATTTAACTACTTTATTGTGTAATAATTAAGTAGCTATTAAATAGTATTTAGAATTCTCTCTCGACCTTTATTTGAGAGAGAATGCATGGTTACTTTATTTTATTTTTCAGCCGCCGCATAAAACTTCAAGTGACGCACATGCGCGAAGAGTCTGATGGAACACATATTGTGCGCATTTCCAAAAAATACTAAATACCGCGGGGCAGAAACTTCAATCTTGCCGCATGCTCTCATCAGCGACTTTTTTAGTTTTATTGAACAAAGTGTTTTTTTTTAGAAAAAAGTTAAACAATCTACGATCTAGTTCTTGATATTCATATTCAATGTATTTTATTCAATATATTTTAATTTCATTCAAAAGTTGTGCGTCGAAGTTGCAAATTTAGTCCCACCCCTTTTGCTTCGCAAAATTTCCGCGGAGCTCCGTATTGCACATTTTCCGAAGTTTATTGTTGGAGAATATTGATAAACACTCAAACTATTTTTTTTGTGAATTGTAATATTGCAACTAAATATTTATCTTCTGTCGACAGAAAAAAGATCTTTTCTCCTTCCCGAACAAAATTAAATTTTTTCAGCACAACGATGTCAACTCGATGGCGGTACTATAACTCAAAACGCGGAAATGGTTTCCGGGCTCGAGGCAGAGGAAGAGGGCGGGGAACCAGTCTGTCTGCAATTTCATTACCTCGTGAAGAACGTTTTCACGAGGATGGACAGAACGAAGCGTACTTCCGAGGTAGACGCGGTCATTGATCACATTTGATGAGTGTTTTCAGATAAACCAATGAATCCTAAGGAATATCGTGATGAAACAGTATTGAGCCTGTCGTTTGCTCAAAATATGCTTGGAGCTGCGTACTATGAACAATCAAGTCAGCTTGTGAAAATTATGAATGATATATCAGAAGACCACGAGTTCAGCTTTCTGAAAAGATGCAAGTGCACTTAAGTGTAACTTTTGGTTTAAAAAAATGTATAAATTTCAGTAATAGAGGAAGTAAAGCCGACAATGATCATTGTAAACAGAAGTCAGGATCTTGACTTCATCAAGCTTTTAAGCTCAAAATGTATGATTAAGATAATTGAAATAATAATGCTCAAAGTTCAGACACTCAGCATGAGAAACTTCAAAATACTTCGAAAGAAAATCAAAACTTGTCCGAAGAATCTATCCCCACGTTCGATGCTTCTTTCGCATATTCTACAGATGAGGTATACAGTACTGGCCATAATGATATTCCGCAAGGGTTTTTTGACCATAACTCTTCCGGAACTAATCGGATCGATCTGAAATTTTTAGGCAAAATTTTAAGCGCTTTTTAAAGTTGATATAACAATCAAAAAGATGAGATTTCGAAAAATTTTGAAAAAAATTGAAAATTCCGTAAAATGTCAAGAAAGCGAAATTATGGTAATTGACTTTTGAGACCTCCGGTGAGCTAGAAAACGAAAATAAACAAAAGGAGGTAATTGGAACTAGTTAGAGGCACAGTTGAAAAGCCATTTTTGTTATTAGCATCCTAATATCTTTTTGGGATAGAGCCCAGAAGAGCCTGGAGTGCAGGATTCCGGATTGATTGTCAAATGACTTCTAGCTGACCGAATTCGATTTTAAAATTGTTCAATACTGTCTCAAAAGATGCTCCATAAAAAGTTTAATAAGATTCAAGTCGATTGGTTATCTTAGACAGCTTAGAACATCCACACATCCACGTTTAATCCAAATTCTGATGTGCTCCAAAGTTCAATCGGAACTTTCGGGGTGTGTTATGGACTCCACTTTTTGAAATTTTAACATTCCTGTGGTCTTATTTTGTTCTCCGATGTGTATTCATAAACTTGAAGACCAATTCCAGTCGGGATTTCCCTCAGCCGTTCGATTGAAAGCCTTGAGAACCACTCCCACTCTATAACAGATCTGTGGGAGATGGCTCATCTTCAATGAGAGGCCGGCAGTGAGCAAATCACGTATTTAGCGATGAATTCGAGTTCAATAAGTTTGGTATACACAATTTGAAGAATTTTTACGGTCCGGTTGAATGCCATTTTGATCCCAGCCATCATCTCCAAACATTCATCCATGGAGGAGAGTCTGTTATGGGATGGGAGTGGTTCTCAAGGCTTTCAATCGAACGGCTGAGGGAAATCCCGACTGGAATTGGTCTTCAAGTTTATGAATACACATCGGAGAACAAAATAAGACCACAGGAATGTTAAAATTTCAAAAAGTGGAGTCCATAACACACCCCGAAAGTTCCGATTGAACTTTGGAGCACATCAGAATTTGGATTAAACGTTGATGTGTGGATGTTCTAAGCTGTCTAAGATAACCAATCGACTTGAATCTTATTAAACTTTTTATGGAGCATCTTTTGAGACAGTATTGAACAATTTTAAAATCGAATTCGGTCAGCTAGAAGTCATTTGACAATCAATCCGGAATCCTGCACTCCAGGCTCTTCTGGGCTCTATCCCAAAAAGATATTAGGATGCTAACAACAAAAATGGCTTTTCAACTGTGCCTCTAACTAGTTCCAATTACCTCCTTTTGTTTATTTTCGTTTTCTAGCTCACCGGAGGTCTCAAAAGTCAATTACCATATTTTCGCTTTCTTGACATTTTACGGAATTTTCAATTTTTTCCAAAATTTTTCGAAATCTCATCTTTTTGATTGTTATATCAACTTTAAAAAGCGCTTAAAATTTTGCCTAAAAATTTCAGATCGATCCGATTAGTTTCAGAAGAGTTATGGTCAAAAAACCCTTGCGGAATATCATTATGGCCAGTACTGTATTATAAGTTATACGATAATATTAATGTTAATTCTCAGAGAACGGAAGAGAAAGAAGATGAAGACGACGAGGCATTTGAAGGACCACCGGCAATGCTTTATAAGCTTACGAATAACTTTTTCAGTAAGCTTTGATTCAAAACTTTTGAGTTCAAAAAAGTATAGAGTGGCTTTTTATTCATTCCAGAAATGCCAAAAGCAATAGAACGATTGAAAATGATGGTTGGATCTGATGAATGCTCTGACGAGGAAAGGTATACAATCGTCAAAATGCGTTTCGATTTAGAAGCTGTCAACATGGTTTACTAGGCAAACCAATCTTACATTCGTGTTTTCCTGAATTCAGATGAGATCATTCGGAGCACTCCTATTATTTTTGGACGAAACACGCTTAGGAGTTGAGATGGAGCCTCTGACTGTTACTCCACCTATTAAAAGCATCAAGACGTTCACACTGTTCGTTTCATTTAACTGTGTCACTCATTCTATGATGTCTTTTAGTGAACATCTCGTGGATATAGATTACAATACAATTCAAGCTCTGGATATTTTGCCGAAAGAAGTCGAGAGTAAAGTGATTTTCTTTAGTTTTACGTGTAATGATCACAAATTTACAGAAATCAGCCGGAAAAAATCAGTCCTTGTTCTCGTTAGTCGATCGGTGCCGATCTACTGTTGGAAAAAAGTGTCTTAGAAAATGGTTCAGAAATCCAACAACGGACCGAGCAGTACTTGTATCAAGGCAAATATGTGTTCACTATTTCAAACAAGATTGGAATGCTGAAGTTACTGCAAAAGTTGCTTCTACTCTTGGCAAAGTCAAAGCACTTAATGTAAGTTATATTTCACAATAAAAACTGAAATTTCCTTCAGAATGTCTTTCAAAGATTTCAAAGTGGCACGGCTAAACTTCTTAATTGGGAGTGTTTCGTTTCGACGATCAATGCCCTCTTAGAAATCATGGAAATCATTCGGCAAACTTCTGTAAGATCATTTTTCTCGCATAATGAAACCAATCCATACAGAAGTATTTCAGATTAGTAATGAATTGAACGCAGAGACGTCTCTTCTCAGAGAAGTTTCTGAAGTTGCTTGCATTGCTGGATCAATTGTTAGTTTTGAACAAATCATATGTTTAGTAGCTTGATTATATTTTAAGATCAATTTCGCAGAATCTAAAATTCAAGGAAGAGTGACAGTGATGCCTGGCATTGATGATGAACTAGACAAATGTAAAATTTATTGCTCTTTTCTACTTGACAATAACTTTTTAGTGAGAGATACTTATGAAAGCATGCCCATGATGCTAACAGCAATCGCGAAACAAGAATCATTGCGACTCGGTTTAACTCCTTTTCACAACGTGGCGTGTGTGTATATTCCATTGGTTGGATTCGTATTGTCTCTTCCGACAGATTTTCCTGCCGAATCTCATGAAGAGTAATGATAAATTTGAAAAAAGCTTCAATTTCCTTAATTTTTAGTATGTCGCTGGTTTATGCTACTAGTGATGAGCTTCGAGTGAAAAATGTGACAACAGAACGATTGGATGAGGAATATGGAGACATTTTGATGAAGCTTATCGATAGTCAGACAGCAATTATCTTGACGTTGAAACTGACAGTTATGAAAAAGAGAAGAAGTATTACAAAACTGCTGAACTTGGCTGCAAGAATTGATGCCCTTGTTGCACTCGGTCTCATTGCTGCTGAAAATGGTTGGAATTGTCCAACACTGGTTGATGAGCCGATTATCGAAGCCCTCGAACTTTATCATCCAATCAGTGTACTTGTTGTCAAGAAAAACTTCGTACCAAACGAAGTCAGCAGTGGACGAAATGGAATCAAAGCGAGTATTATAACAGGACCGAACGCATGCGGCAAAAGTGTTTACATGAAATCAATTGGAATTCTTGCGTTTTTAACGCATATTGGAAGCTTTGTACCTGCTCGGCATGCAAAAGTAGGATTGGTTGATCGGATTGTGACCAGAATGTTCACTGTGGATTCGGTTCTCGATGGAATGTCTACTTTTGCGAAAGATGTAGAGCAAGTGGCATTAGCATTGAGAAAAGCTACAGGAAGTTCTCTTGTTATTATCGATGAATTCGGAAAGGGCACGATGACTGAAGTTGGATTATCACTTTTAGCGTCATGCATGACTTACTGGATGCAAAAAGGTCCAACGCATTGCCCTCATATATTTCTTTCTTCCCATTTTCACTCACTTCCGAAGTTTATTCCACTTGATCTGAATATTGCAACATTCTTGGTTTGTTAGAGTTCTTTGAAGTTTGAAGGTATTTGCTGGTCATTTTTCAGACTTTCACTGTATTGCGCGAACCTGGAGGACAAATCAAATATCTGTTTCGTTTGACACCGGGAACTGTCGATTGCTCTTTTGCCATGGCTGTTGCGAAAGAAGAAGGAATCCCGATGCCTATTATCGCAAGAGCTTGTAGAATATATAAAGCAATAAAAGCAGGTACTCCGCTGAAAGAAGTTCGAGCAGAAGTGAAAACAACCGACGACGAAGATCAAATGGTTTTCGATATGGATATTGTTTTGTATTTGCTACTTCCATGTATGTATCTTATGTTTGTATATTACAGAGCCGATGATAATGGATTTATGGATGCAATCGAAACATTTGTAACAAGAGATAAGGAAAAAGCATTTGAGGAATTGAACAAAAGTTCTATGAGTGAAAAGACGAAAGACGTTGAAGAAAGAGAAGAAGATGTGATATCGACATCAAAATGGCACATTGAAAGAAACAGAAGAGCCAGGTTGAATAAGGATACTTTCTGATAAGATCTCTTCGTTTTCAGAACTGCAAGTATTGTTTCTTCACGATCAATAGCATCAATGGACCAAATCTCAGTTCTAGACTTTTTGTTACCAAAGAAGAAAATGAAAGTAGTATCGACAGAAGAATCGGAAGTAACTTCGGAGTTTTCTCGATCTCCCGATCCTTTTTCTGATGATGGAGTGTGATTATAACTGTCTCATAACAATCATGTGTCATTCTCGTTCTGTATTTGTTTTAATTTAAGAAACTTTTTTTTAATCTTAAAATTCTTCCACATTGCGATAGTTTTCATAATTCTAAACATTTTTAAACTTCAAAGGAAAACATGGCTTTCCATTCTTGTAATATGAAAAAGGATCTTTCATCAAAGAGTCACTCGGAAGATTTTCATATACACTTTTTGTTTAAAATCTCCGAAATGGCATTAGAACAAAAAGTGTTCGACTCCTCTTTTTGCTTCTCACTGAAGATCTTTTCTCGGTTATCGGTGGATGAAATCTACAGGATATTGCAACAGACAGAGAGATGAAGCATTGGAAAAAAATGCATTCGAACCGTCGAAAATCTCTTCTTTTTCTTTTGATTATTGTTATTTTCGTTTGGTTTTTATCTCGTCAGCGGAAAAAATTGTTGATCGTAGAGAGAACGATTATTCTGGAAGGAAGAACTGAAAGGTTTCTTGACATATTTTATTCTTAATTTGAAGATTTAATTTAGTTCTCGTGTCTATAATTCATGTATTGTTCCTTATTGGAATCAGAAAACAACGAAAGATATCAGTCACTCAGAAGAATTCAAAAAATGGATTGATACTGGCTTCGGAGCAAACGTTAGTTTTTGAATTTGTTTTCAAGCTTTTATTCGAATTAGAAATTGATATAAATGATAATCGATGTGATTACAACATGATAGAAACAGAAAGCGAATTGTATTCGATGTGCGAGAATTCGGAAACTTCTATCGACAGATCTTATCATTTTCTTTTCAGAATAATATGGTGGATGGGGAATCCCGACTTCTCTCTGCATTCGTTTATCCAGAGGAAATATCTATTATCACAACAGCCCTCCATACATTCAGGTGTTGCAATAATATTCAAAAATATTATGCTCTTCTTTTTAGCAAACCAGTCACGTGCCGATATTATGACTGCGAAAGAAGAGAAATCCATTCAGCGAAATTTAAATCTCGTGTTTGGCCTCTTTCAGTTATCAGTTGTCCACGGAGATTAGGTGTTGAGTATATGAGTGTCAGTTTTGAAGATGAAGAAGAACCACAAGAACCGATTCCATTGACATTCCGAGCATATGAGAGTTCGTTCTTTTCAGAAGTTTTACAAGAAAAAGAACTGTAGATTTCAGAACCGATTCACGAAATTTCTGTTTGTGTTGGCCCTCTGTATGGAAAGGAAAGTAAATGGTTGGAGATAATTGAATACGTGGAACACTACAGACTCTTGGTATGCTGATAATCTATAGTGGTGGATTAAGATATTCTTTTCAAGGGTATTTCATATTTCTACTTCACGTTATTCAATATGAATGAATATGATCGGAAAGTAATTGATAATTATGAGAGATTGGGAATAGCAGAATCAACGAAGTATGTGACAGAATACTTGAGACTCGGATGGATGTTTCATTTACTTCAAACTCATGTAAGTGAACATTCAGAAATGCTTGAAACTTCATTTCCGAGTTCAGGAATGTCACTACCGTAGTAAATTCCATTCGAAATGGGTAGTGAATATGGATATAGATGAGAGATTAATTTATACTGGACCATTCAATTTGAAATATTACTTAAGGTTTGTTCGTGAATCAAAACGTTCATTCAATCCATTTTAAGGTCAATGCCATCGAATATAGGAGAAGTCAGTTTCACAACGAATCGAGTTGTGAAAACTGATCCAATTCCAGAGAAATATACAAATGAAAAACAACTTCTATCAGAATTAATGTTCACAAAATACAATCAAACAACGGAGATCAATTGGTATAATTTAAAAGGAATCATTCGTCCAGAGAAAGTTGCTTCTTTATTCTATCACTGGTCATACTTTCAGTTTAAAGGTGTCAAAGTGATGTCCGTTCCAAAAAGATTCGGACATGTGAGGTGAGTTGCAGATTTCAAAGTCCCACATAGACTTTTGATTTCAGACATTATCGAAACATGAACAAATCTGCTTTGAATGGAAATTGGATGGAAAACTATAATGGAACACTTCGAGAGACTCGTCTGAGTCCATTATTTGAGAAGAAATTGATGAATGCCGTGAGGCGAAGAGTGAAATACGTGTATGATCAGAGAATGGTTCGATGCGAGGAAATTCCTGAATGGTTGACATCTAGATTCAAGAGAGAACTTCTTGATTGTAAATTTAAAAATGAATAGAAATTGTTCGAGATCGAAGTAATTATTCTTCATAACACGTGTTGTTTCAAATTCAGGTCATAATATTCAATGAACTTGTTTCCATTTAACTCGTTTGATCTGAACCAGAAAGAAGATAATATATTATAATAAAATGAGCGTTTCTTGGAAAAGTCAACAGAAGAGCAATTGAGAGAAAAGGAAAAGAGTTGGAAGTTCTTTGAATTGAGAAAGAGAATATTGATAAGATGGGAGAAAAAGTTTCAGTAAAATCAGGTTTCTTTGCATCATTGATTCTTCTCCGACCGAGAACATTTCGAATATGATCAATGATCACTTTTTTTAAATTCTAACTTCGCCTTCAGATATACAGTTCTCAGAATCACTTTTCTTCACTTAGATTACGGTATTTTAATTCTCTATTCTCTTTTCATTTTATTCGTTGATATACACTTTCGCCAGCGATAGATCATATCTTCATTCACTTGAAATTTGTTTTCTGAAAGTGAGACTTTGAGATTTTAGATTTCAGAACTTTTCATGTATCTGTGAGCATCAACACGTACTCATCGAACTCATTGCACGTGATTCATTTTCTCTGAAAATTGAACCGATTGTTCTGAACAGTTGTTATCAGTTGAGAGGGAATTCGAGTGACAGATAAATGAAGAATCAAAGTTTGAAAAGTTGTTGAAGATTTCTCCAGAAGATGATTCCGATATCGAAATTACGTATTTCTGCCGATTGTTTCAGATTAGAGTTTCAATAAAAACCAATGAATTTCACTAATTTCAAGCCCTATACAGAGATTCGATTCTGTGTTATGTTTCATATTTTCCCACATGCTTCGATCAGCTTTTCATTTTTTTTCCATGGGTTGTCGATTTTCACTTCCTCGTTCCATTGTTATTAGAAACACTTCCGGATACAGTATTGGACAGTGTGATCTTTGTTCGAAACGTTCATTGTGTATTCAGACCAAGATCGTCAGTTACTGTTCTTCCAACAGGTCTTTATCTTTCTCTCTCTCTCTCTCTCTCTCTCTCTCTCTCTCTCTCTCTTCCATGTTTCTATTCGTATAAAAACTTCTTGTCCATCCATCAAAGAGCTCTCAAATTCATTGCTCTTTTCACTCAAGTGTTGCAGAGAAAGCACTGGCGCCACGTGATTCTTTTTGTGTCCAGTGTCAAAGAACGAGCGCCTCCTGTCCGTTTCTTCTCTCTCTCTCTCTCTCTCTCTCTCTCTCTCTCTCTCTCTTCCTTCTCTTCATTCCTTGTCCTCAGTACTCTATTTTACCCTTAGACTACATGTCACGTTCCGTCGCACTCGTTGCGTTTTTGACCGTATAAAAGTAGAGAATGTAGACGTTCTTTTTGATTTTGAAACCGATCCTTGTTCTCTTTTTCTTCTTTTCAGTCTGTTTGTTCTACTGTTAAAATGTGTTTTTGCAGGTTTCATACTTGTTTCAAATACAGTAAATGCTTCTTCACACATTCTTCGACGACTCGAAAAGTTCTGTGGAAGAGACACCACGAATGTTTGTTGCCAGTAAGTTTTATCTTTCTCGTGTACTTTAGATTGCTCCACAGTTTGTATATAAGGTTGCCGGTGTACACTTTGAAAAGAAAATGTTCATAACTGATTGCTGGTCATCTTTCTGAACTCTAAGAAGATGAAATTATATTGAATGTAAACTCTCCATTGACTTCACTCTCTAGAACTTGTGTTCAACGTTTTTTCACATTCCAAACCTTCCATTCCCTACATTTGTAGACAAATTTCAGTTTGCTTTCTGCTCGATAATTGTGAAACTTAACAAACTCGAAATTAGTTCTTCGAAGTTTTTTTTTAAATGTCAATATTCGATGCCAATGAGATATCAACTTTATCATAAACTACCGTAACCTCACCTATTTTTATCTGTGTAGAAAAAATTTTCGACTCGGATAGCCAAAAAATATTCTAATCGAATCATAGGTTTATCCAGAAAATCTTCCATAAATAAAGTGAGAATTTTCAGCGAATTGATACTGGAAAACATATTTTCGATGTTATTTCATCAATCTTGTTATCATTTTCACTATTCTCAACACCTTTTTTTCGGAAATATTCTATTTCCTTTTCGTTTTTATTTCTTATCATTAAACAAGCACTATAATCGTTTTCATGACCCTTTTCGACCAGATTTTTACTGGCATAAACAGTTATTTTAAGTCTTTGCCAAATATAAAATCGGTCAAAAGTCAACGGAAAAGGCGATTAAAAGATGATAACTTTTCGATAATAATAAGGCCATCAAAGTTTTACGGTACACGAAGTGATACCACGTGTTTCGCACATTTTATCTTTTACCAGAAGAAGAAGAAACCCACCCCAAAAAGATATTAATCCTCTTCCATTTTGTTGAGAGAAGAGCTTTCGACATCGCCATCGGACGTTTTGTCAACGACACATCGTCTTCTCCCGTCGCGACTTCTTCTCTTTTTCCCACAGATAAAGAAATAGTGGGGACGAGAGACAATAAGGGAAAAACCTGGGTGGCGGTAAGAGAAAGGGTCATCTTAAGGTCCCTCTTTTATATTAAACACCCAAAAGAAAGATGACGTCATTATGAATACACCAAAGAGGTGGGTGGAAATAGGAATGACGTAGAGGAGAAGAACGGAGGTGCACAGTTGTCGTTTTGGGTACCGATCAGCCTGATCGAATGAAACTTCGACCCTGTTGTTCACTTTCTCGTTTCTTGACACTCCAACAAACAATTTTTCTAGCTTTCGATTGATTCTCAAATGGATATTCTATAATGAGTTTTCTGAAAGCGATTCGGAAGCTCTAGAACATTCTTGATTACTCGTTTTATTGACCAAATTCATATACTTTTCGTCTAAAAATGGATTTAAAAAATCATAACTATAGGTCTCATTGAGATTCACACTTATCTCTTTTTTAAACCGGGATCAGTGGGATCTACCGTTTTATTCATTTTCTCTGATTTATTTTCTGAAAGATTCACGAATCCATTTGTTTCAACGTCTCTACTTTTTTCCAAAAGTATTTGAACAGTTTTGAATTCACTGGAATTAATTCTCTTTGATTTCGTTTGCTGTATTCGACCGTCGAGTCCTTGAAAATGGCCTTCTCTCAAACACGTGTCGTCTGTTTTGTCAAAAAAGAACAAGTCGTACCGAGAGAGAAAGACGAATCTTTCGAATCTTTCTCTCTTTTCTTTTTCCAAAACCATTCGGACAACTCTTTTTTGGGTCGTCGGAGAGGCGACCTTCTCTCTTCTTTTTTATGATATACCATTTTCTACCCTGCTAATCTTTGATGTTCGTCCGTTTCGATGGATGAAACACGTGCCGAAATGAAATCAAAAAGATAAAATAACATTTGAAGACCACCTCTTCTCTCTCTCTCTCTCTCTCTCTCTCTCTCTCTCTCTCTCTCTCTCTTTTCTTCTTCGCCCCCACCTATAACATAATTCGAGTACACAACGTGATTCTCATGTGAACATTGCGAGCGAATCTTCTGCAAACTATTGCAATCCGATACAGTAATCCTTCGAAGTTTACTCATTTTAAAAATAAGCAAAACGTGTTGTTGATGCCATCCAATCGACCCCTCTTTGTAAAAAGTGCGCTCTCGTGATTCGAAACGAGTCGAAATACTTTCAGAAGAAAACAAAAAGTTCAATACTCTCAGCGGCCGTTTTCTCTTTCTGTTCTTGTTTATAAAACCGACTGGAATCGTCTAAAGAAATCATTTTCTTTTTGTGTTTCTAATTAAAACAGCTTCGAGTTATCTGTGATGTCATGATGAAAATAGAGACAATCTCATGTGATTCTTTATGAAATATCAAAAAGGTTTTCTGTGAGTAGACTGAAATATATGATTCAAGAAAAAGTTATTAGTTTTCAAACTTCGAATTCACAACTCCATGGACTAGTCGTTACTTTCTAAAATGAAAACTTCGAAGCTTCTGTCATAAACCTTCCTGCCTTCATTCCTTTCATGACCAGAATATTTCTCAATCTATTACATTACAATAAAGAACTTTCCAACTTTAAGTTTTCCTCTACGCGCCTTTTTAGGCTTACCCTAAATTTAGGGCATTCGCTTACATCCAACTTGGGTTCAAACAGTGCTCAATACCTGTCTGCGTCTCTGACCTCTCATTCCTTTTCTATCTGCATCTCTAACCTCTCCAGTGTTTTTCTTCGGCGCCACGCCAATCGGTCGGAGGGCCGAGCACGTGCCCATTCTGCCCTTCTCAATACTGGTCTGGCTGGTAACCTCCTATCGTCCAATCAGACGGTCTAAATATGCCTTGTATCTCTTTATAATATATTTTCTAACTTGCTATTTCTCTAGAATTTTCCTTGAAATCTAAATATGGGAAAACGCACTTTTGTTTTCCTCTTTCTTGTTTTTCCTTCTCGGCTTCACATCTCTGAAAATAGCCATCGGCTCTTTCCTCCCTCCCCCAGTTTTCATAGACGAAAACTTGTTTACACACTCCCTTTCACATGAACATCACTTGTTGCAAATAGTTTCCACTCTTCATCATAACACATTACAACACATGCCAGCCACTTATTTTCAATTTTATCTCAAATCAGATTTGCTAACAAGAAAACACTTTTGATTACTTTTTAGGACAGATTCACAAATGAGATGACAGTTTCCGTTTTAAGAAAATGTTCAACAGTGCTCAACCGCACATGTTTTCTCTCTACTCTCTGCTTATTGCACATTGTCTCATGGCGCCGCGAATCTTCTTTTTTTCATTCTCGTTCTCCTTCTCCTCTTTTCATCCTCACTTTCGGTAGTGTTTCTTTTGACCTGGTGATTTTTTGTGAGTAGAGTTCAAAGCGCAGTGTTCGGCTGGTTTGAGAAAGAAAATCTGAAAATATTATTTTTTTCCTATTTTTCCGTAAACCTTATAATCGAGATTTTCACATAAGCATCTCATTTTAGGATTGTTCGGTAGCCCAGTATCGACGTCCGTCATACCATTTGAAAAGGAAAACAACAATCTAGAAAAAGAAAAGATGCCGCTCGACCCTATGGATTCCTTGTGGTAAGTTACACGGATTAAAAAAAATGGCTAAGAGAAAGAGCGAACGCTTCTCTTATATCTAACCGATTATAGTTCAGCGATTGACGAACACAAGATTAGGTTGGGACGCTGAAAATAGCTGCATGCTGGTTATTGACTAGCAGGTCTCTCGAGAGATCGAGAAAAGCGCATGTGTTGTAAACACGGTGAAACACATGACGCCTAGTGGGAGGGGGAGGGGGACCAATTTTGCAAAAGGTGGGAACAGAAAGTACAAAGAAACGGACAGATTGTTCAAGAATTTCTCAAATATCAAAAGCGCTACTCTAGAGGGATTTTCAACCATAGCTTTCAAATGTGTGATAGATCGACCTCCCTTTTCTCAAAAAGCAAGCATAACACTAGCTAGGGCAGGTTAAAAATTACGAAATAATGATAAACTAAGAAACTCTAGAAGTGATGAGCGAGAGTGTTTATTGTTTATCAATAGCATGTTGACTTCAGCTTTTCCGTATCAAACAAAAATCATACATCATTGCGACCGACAAGTGGCACAAAATTGCCCGTTTTTACTGGAGCCATGTAACTGTAAATACGTGAAACATATGACCTTTCTCCTCCGGTTTTCTATGAGTATCTCTTCGTCCCTCGCTGACTGACAGCCATCAACCTCTCCTCCAACGGACCGAAGACCGCCAGAATGGGCACGGGCTTGTTTACGCCTATGAGACCCTTAGGGCGCGCGACGCTAGGCCGCATGTGCAAATTCACGTGGTCACATGCGAGTGTATGTCTCTCAGCTTCTATTCTCTCTGTCTCCTAAAAAACAAGTCGGTTACGATAGGCAGAGTGTGCATCATCTAGTGGCGAGACACAGACATGTCAGAGGAAGGAGTGGGTATAAATAGGCCTGGGGGTGGGTCCCAATTCAAAGTATTCCTTACTGCCGACTACTACCAGCACAGCAGTCTATATTTCAGGATGTCTAAGGCTCCACAAGTAAGTGATCTTGTCGTTCAACCGAATGTCACCTTTAAAGCAGTGACTGGTGGTTCAGCTCATTCCACCAGTTCCAGCATTCCAATTGCTGGGGCTGATGACTCAGTAAGTAGTCTAGATTAACTATGCAATAACATTTTTATCCTAAATCACGCGCAATTTTTCTTTTAAGATTCGCCCAGATTTCGATACCGACTGTCTCTGGAAGCCGCCAACTCGTTCAGGACGTGTCCAAAAAGAAAGAACCATTTCAATGGACTCGACCGATTCGGAAATGGGAGGCCTTGGCGGTCGCAAGTTCTCAACTAATGAGGGCTCCAGGTTGGGGTACTGCCCGATAATCCCCGTTTTTAACACGAAAGTATTTTTTCAGTCCAGCTCCAACTTCTCCAATCGAGGCACAACCACGTGCACGTCGCATGTCAATTTCGGAAATGTTGTTCGGCTCATCACCAAAGAGTTTCTCGTGGGGAATGGACTCGTCAAACAATACCACCACCACTACTACTACCACTGCTGGTGGATCTGACCTCGGCGAGAGAAAGATGTCAATTACTGATGTAAGAATTACTGTATAACAGTTAAAATTATATTATTGAAAACAAGTACTAAAGAATTGATAATAATGACTAAAGATCGAATAAGATAAGAAAAACGGAAATTATTATTTTGCTTCATTTTTAGGATCCGCGTTTCAAAGACTTCATGAAGCATCAGAGCAAGATCATTGGTGACGATGGAATCTCGGCCGCTGGCTTCAAGAGAAGCAACTACATGAAGGATTAAACTGTGTCATTCATTGATCTTCAGGCCGTACCCTCAAAACAAATGAGATCGTCCAATTCAGGATGTAATAATTTATGTTGATTTCTTTGATTCCATTCTAAGTTTTGCCCATATTTCCCCCTAATACCATTTCTTTTCTCTGCACCCTAATCGGCTGTAGACTTTCTCATCATCAGTTTTCGTTTTCTTTTGTTTTGTTACTTTTTTGGAACCACTGGTTCTCTCTGTAAATATGCCTTCTTGGCCCAGTCGTGCAGTTCTCTTGGATCTGCAATCGTTGTCAACTAGAGTAGCTCACGCTTTTCCCATACTGGTTCCCGCTAAACCATGGATTGTACATATTCGCCCCCCCCCCCCCCTCCTCTCGAAAGAAATGCTATTTTTCTCTTGATTATTTTCTATTTCCCGTCCACACAACAATTCCCGATTCCGCAGACCGTGTAGTTTGTGAACGTAACCCATGGTTTCACTTGCTACCCTCTTCCTCTGTTGTTCTATACTTTAATAGCATGTAAATAAATGAAAAATGAAAACGGGAATCAATTTTATTCGATTGAGATCATCAAAATTTGTTTGAAGGCAGGATTGAAAGCTCACGGAAAGTCAGAAGAATTGATCATTTGGGGAGGGATGAAGAAGATGAAGATGGCGGTACTCGTATTCATTATTTACAACATTTTTCTGAAAATAGAACATTATCGAAAAATACGAAAACATAATATTTTCGATAAGATTACATCAAATCGAGATAAACGAGAAAAACAACAGAAAAAGAACAAAAAACAGTCGTTTCTTTTGAATTCGAATTGCTTGTTTTTTTTTCGTAGAATTCGAATTTTATTTCGAAGTTTTGAAATCAAAATGTATTCGATAATTGAAATATTATCATGAAAACAATGAATTTTATCAATTGTTTTCTATTTTTCTACCGGAAATCGAATCGTTGAATCTACAAGCAAATAGAAGAAAACAAACAACAAAATGTGTTTTTTCGTCTTCTTTTTTTCTTGTTTTCTCCGGAAAATTCTTATTTTCGAAAACAATTTTCTGGAAATCTATTCAAAGAATTCTTTACTGAGCGAGAGAGAGAGAGAGAACAAAAGGGAATCAGAATGTCTATTGATCATATAATTAACCTCTATCTAAAGGGGTATACGGTAACCGATATATGGTATACCGGTAATTCCCTCGTTGTTTAACCTTTTCTCAATCTTTGAATTTTTTATAATCACCTCTTCTTTTTTTCTCTAAATCTTCCATTTGGAACAACTAGTTTGACGAAAGTTTAGAAAACGAAAAAACAGAAAATAGAGTTGGATGTATGTGACAGTATGTCTCAAAAACGTCGTTATTAGGATCAAAGACTCACCTAAACAGAAGAGATCAAACTGTTTCAGAAAAGACTCCTCTTGGCTGCTCTTAAAAGTCCTGTACATACACAACATGTCATTCCAGTTGCAGTTAACATACATGTCATTTCATCTGTCTCGAAATCAGAACAATCCATCAAATCAACATGATCGCATTGTCCTGAATAGAAATAATCAATTATTTCCATAGAGAAATGTCAAATTGATACCTGATTCAACTACAACATTTCCAATATGTCGTCGTGCTCGAACTTTACCTAAGAATCGAATATTCCGTTTCTTCGACTCCCTATTAGACGATATTTTCTGGTGATTGTGAATCACTTTTGGAATAAAAGGAAGTGTCGAACTATCTGGATTCCGATGATCAAGTTTTCGATTTGAGGTTGAATGAACTCTGCAAAAAAGGAAAGAAAATGATGCGAACTGTGTGTAAACATGGTCTTTGAATGGTTTTAAACACAGAAAAAACTATGATTCATTTCATGTTTTTCTTCTGTCAATGAATGCTTCGAATCGTGTTTTTCTTATAGAACAACACGGAAACCTAGACCTTTATTTAGTGATTCAAGTCAAACTTTGTGGATCTATTTTCTGTAGAAAACAAAAGAAAAAACATACGGTTTCGATGAGTGTCTGACAATATCTCTGAGTGTTCGTATCGTATCTGAACGTCCTTGAACCAACATTGTTCCTATGGCATTAGCTAAAGCACATGTGGTGAGTACAATGAGAAGTCTTCTCATATTTTCTGAAATGATACGATACGTACTGGAGAACACAAAAACATGTCAATCGAATAAGAAGAAGAAGGAGAATAATGAGAAGAAGGGGGAGATTTGTTATGAAGGAAGGAACGGTTGAACCTGAACTACTGAGCCTTCGGATCGAAAGAGCACGCGAGTTGCGGAGAGGACTCCACGCTTGCCTTCCGGAGAGACCCTGTCTCTCGGAAACGAAAAAAAAGAACCATTCTCTTGATGATGATGCGGAATGATGTGATGCTCAAAAAACGTCTTTCTCTCTGCACAGGAACAACCGTTTTCCCGCAAGAAAATTAGTCAGCTGATTGGTGTTGTCAATGAAAAAACCCACTCGGAATATGGGCATCGCGCCAACGCAAATATTGAAGAACGGAGACAATTCAGAGAGAGATGGTGCTTCATTTGCCCGATTCGGCAATGTTTTTCTGAAGGGTCTAGTAGCGATTAGATGGACTTGACCATCACGTGAAATTGAGATTCGGATGGAGAAGATCAGGTGCCAATGAGGGTTCGGAGGAGACAAAATGAAGTTATCAGGAAAAAGAGGAAGATAAGAGATTAGTTCTGAGTGCTCAACTTTGTTGGTCGTTTTATTGTGGATCCATTTCCAATGAGATCTTCAGATGTTCAGAATCGCGAGATAAACCAAGTGCTAGAGAAAGTTCAGGTAATGCTTGAATCCAAAAGACAAATCATCTCGAAAAGTATTCAGGACTGAAGAAGTGAAATAAATGAACATGACACGTGAAACTTGTTCAAATACTATCTGTCCGAAACTAATTGATAAGAAAGAAAAAATACAAACAAAAACAAGAAGAAAGTTGAAAAAGTTTGTCAATGAACATTGATTTCAAAGAAAGAAAATGTTTCAAATCGGAGACTTTTCTGTTTTCGAATAGATCCTTGACGCTTCTGTTTGAAGAGAAAATCTATCCAAAAATAGAATTCAACTGAAAGAATATGCTCACTCACTTCATTCTCAACTCATTTCTTGAAAGTACAAACACAAATAAAACTGAAACTGGTTCCATCAAACCAGTAGTTCTCTTACTATATTTCTTTTTCTTTTCGTTTACTATACGTGCTCTTTTCCGTACATGGCCTTGCGCGGAAGAGCAGGGAAGCTGAAGAAGGAAATATTTGTTTTTCGGAGCAAAACACTTCTTTTTAGGACCTTTTCTATGCTTATTCTTTTGGCACTTTTTTATATGAAATCTACAGTAACCTACAGTAATCAGATGTGAAATGAAACATAGAAGAAGAGTTAAAAATGCATTTCGGTGCGATGTTTTCCATCATTTTATACCTCATCCTACCCGGTTTCAAATCCAGAACCCAAATTTCTCTAATCTCTCGTCTCTTTTAACACTATTTCCTTGATAGTGTTACGTGGAAAGGCGGAGTTTCTTATGTTCAGAAACACGGAAAACCGAACCGAAACGTGATGATACTGAACAAGAGCATGCACAAAAGAGCTTCCGTGAGAAGAGAAATATAATGTGAACGGAAGAGAGTGCAGAGATAATCAGATGGTCGAAACTAAACAAAAAAGGTGTTGATCATGCAGGTTTAAACGAAAAAAGACGAAAACCAAGTGATTTATATCTGATTTCTCACAGATCTCACGGAAGAACTCGATGACAAAAATGAGAAAAAAGTGAATGGGTGGGCACAAAAAAATCACAAAAATTAATCAAAGAAAACTTGAATAAATGAACTTTGGGTGCGTTTTCACACTGTTCAGAAATCTTTGAAATATCTAAAATCAAAACAAAACCAACGAAAACAAAATGAGAAAAAAAAACAAAACATGAGAGATGAACTCGAAAATATTTCTGAAATTACAGAAAAGTTCACAACTGATTTTACTAAAAAGAGACCATTGAAAATTCTTGAGAAGAGGAATGAAATTTGATTGAAAACTCAAAAAGTACAATTTTCTAATCCTCAAACCCCGCCTTTTCTCATTCCAAATTACAAATAATTTTCGGTTCGACCTTTATTTTACTGTAGTTTATTTCTCTTTTAACAAATCGTTTTTCATCGTTTCGTCAGTGTGAAAAAACAAAAATTATGATAAAAAATAGGGACGTTTACTACGAGATACCAGATACAAAAGTGTACTTTTCGAACACACGTGTCACCTTTTTGATCAAGAATGATCAACTACAATTACTTCTCTCCATACGAAACATTGGATTTTCATCTTCGTATTTGTACGTTTCATAATTTATAAAGCACTGACTCCATATATCGAAAAATTTTGTTTCTAGGAATACCTCTAACATAGTTGCACTTGAAACCACTCATCTTTTTTTCCCTGAAACATTTAATAGCCTGATTGATCTGCAACAGTTTATCTTCCTTATTTCGAGCACTTTTTGAAATATTTTTCATGTATTCAGAATGGTTTCAAAAAAGCTGAGAGCATGTTTCCAAACATTTGTCCTAATATTTATTGCCCTTTTGTCTGTTTTGTCTGTCTGATTACTAATTTAGCACATGGCGTCTTTCGATGTGTTTTGATGCTCTCTGATCACTGTTCAATTATTCGTCTACAGTATCCTTCAAAAATGCTTCCGACCAGTGTTAAAACCTTTTATTCTAAATAAGATATTGAACTAGAGTACCTTCAAATGGACCACATTGTAATCGTAAATATTCTTTCGATTTACATTGTCAAAAACCGAAAACGATCATGGTTTTCTGTCATTAATTTTGCAGTGTTTTGCATTTTCATCCGTTCGATTCGATTCTATTCTGATCTGTTTTATACTTAATTTACTAAAATAATCTGAATAAACTAATCGTGTCGATCCAAAATGACGTTCATTTATTTACCCAACAAAGTCTTTTCTCTTCAGTCAGCAAACAATCACTATCTTGTTTCCGGGGGGGACACACTCCACTGCCGTCGAGCAATCAGTCCGCAGGACATCCATGACCGAATTTACACGTTTTCACGGAAATCCTTTGATGATCAAGAAGACATTTGAAAGCTCAGTGAGCTCAAGATCTCCGAGAAACGACAAATGTCGGCGAAAGGCCTCCCCGAAACAGAAAACCCTACTCTACTTGACACAAATATCGAGTTTCTTGCTCATCTTCCGTTAATTGGTTCACCTGTAAACACTAATTTTCTGTTGTGTATTTGATCACGCACCTTCAGTTGACCACTACAATTTCATTTCAATCTCCACCAAAGTGTACTAAATGTTTCAACATTTTCTCTTTTCTTTACTATTATTCTTTCTGAGAATTCTATCAATTTCGTCTGTTTCTTGTCAAGATAAAAGTCCTTATTGTAATCCAAATGATTGCGGAGTTCGACCTGGATACGCAATGGTTTATTGTAGAAAAACTTGTGGAAACTGTGTCGGTAAGTGGGAAATTTCATAGTTTTACCATGGAAATCGTTTCAGAATTCTGTGAAGATTCGAAATTCATTACATGTAGTTCGGAAAGAAAGAAAGATTGTGATGAAATGCTCTCGGATTATTGTCCAAAACTTTGCGGAAAATGTTATTCAAAAGTGAAAACAGACATCAAAAGAATAAGTTCGTATCTATAAATATTACAACTTTTCATTGAAATCTATCTTCAGAAACCATCCCAGTGACTCAATTTTACAAGAGTTCACCTACTTCATCCACAAGTACAACGACAAGAAGTCCATCAGTGAGATCTTATTTATAAATAGAATCTATTTTCTATTTGTTCAGATTCGATTAAAACAACCACGAATGTTGCCAAATGGAACTTTTATAAATCCTCCATTACCAAAATATGAGAAACTAGATGACACCACTTATATGGTTCCAGAAGTTCCAACTGTAATTGAATATCCAATGGCCCATATGGAAGAATTGATTCCCGAACCGCAGAGAATATGGCCAGAGCCAGAGCCTGTTCGAATTCAACCGATTAGTGTGTACAGTCCATATTCTATCGTTCCATTACAACAACACACGCAGTAGTGAGTACCTAGTACTAAATGAAGTAATTGAAGAATATTCTGATTTACAGTTATCCGTGGTCTCAGCCGATTGGTCTCACTTCTTCTCTTGATTCTTCTCGTCGTTCTCCTCAGAATTTCTTCTCATCTTCTTATTCTCAGTATCCACAATATCCAGATGAGAAGATTAATTCAATAGTTCCTTCTATTCCACCTACAACGTCTTTTGAGAATCAAATGCAATTGATTGAACCATTTCTTGCTCCAGGACAATCAGATCTCAATCCAAAATCAATGTCTTCATTGATAAATCTTCTCGGATGCAAAGACAAAGATGAGATTATTTGTAAGCATATAACTGCTGATACGTGTCTCTCTCGACCTGGTTATTATCTCAAATTGTGTCCTGTCACGTGCAAAAACTGTAGTGGTGAGACAATTCAGATTTCTTCTTTCACTTTCATTTTATCAGGATTCCAATGCATTGATTCCATTAAAATTGATTGTGCAGAAGTAAAAGCACAGGGAGCGTGTAAGTTATCAGTAGCCAGTGAATACTGTCCAAGAACATGTGAATACTGTAATCCTCCAAGTGATATGGCTCAGAATATGTCTGATTGTAAAGATGAATTAGACACATGTGATCAGTTGGCAGAGAGTGGAGCATGTAAACATGATTTCAGGTGATTCACATGAATCAAAAACGTACTTCATCTCTCAATTTTCAGCAAATCGGCTCTCCGTTTATACTGTGCAAAGAGTTGTGGATTCTGTAAGATTCCTCAATTCTATTTCTCTGATTCTCCTCTCATGGCTTCCGTTGTCTCAACTCGAAAATTGATGAAGAGCTCTCTAAATCGAAGAGATCGATTCATGGGATGAAATGAACGAAGAAACTAGAAAAGATATTCAAAATATTGATCTCTTTATATCTTATTTGTATTAATTTTTCTTCAAAAATAATAAAAAATGAAAAAATACGTGGGCCAAATGACATAGAAAAGAAATGAATTTAACCGGGAATGGAATGTGGATCGGACTTTTTTTTCAATTTATCACAAAAAATAAGAGAAAAATGAGAGAAAAAGAATGAATAAATGAGAGATAGTCATGGGTAAATAAATGGAAAAAAGATAAATGGAATTGTTCAAAATATACAGAGAGAATGAAATAAATTATTTATTTTTCCGATTTTTTCTGAAAATCGAAAATTCCTTTTCCGAAAAGAGCACGTCGGAAATGATCAGCAACAGAAAGAGAAGTGTCTGGAAGAGAAAATAGTTTGAAATGTTTGAAATTACTACGGTAGATAGGTCAAGCCCTAGCAGAACTATTTTAACACTTTGAAGTATTCATAGATAATCTTTCACAATGTTTCAGATATTTTCAACTCACCTGTGCAATGATTATTGACAATGATAGTCTGAGCAGATGATGGATTTGGAGGTGTCGGAGAAACAGAATGAACTGAAAGAGAAGAAACAGAAGTATGAGTATTGAATGAAGGGCGACGACGAAGTGGAGAGTTTCTTGACTCTTCTGAGTTCACTTTACATCTTTTCGGCCATTTTCCAGATAAAGATCTTCTGAAATGAGCAGCGACTTCTTCTTGAGTTGAAGAGGCAGATGATGAAACCGAAGACATTGAACGACGAACAGATGTATGTGATTTCGGAATATGATGATCGATAATCACAGATGGTCTGAATGGAACAAAAGAAGATGATGATGTTGGAGAATCCAAAGATGCGGGTTTGAAAGTTAAATCAAGTGGCTGAAATAAAGAATAATTAGATTCATGTCTAATGGATACTGTATCACGTACACTTTCTTCAGCAGTCGATATACTTATACGATCAGATTCTTCAGAAGTCGTCGTTTGGTCAAGTTTTTCTTCTTCTTCTGTATCATTCAATGACACCAAATTAGTTGTATCTGTTAGTCCGACAACGTCAATATCTGGATCTTCTGCCGTCTGGAAGAATTGATATGATAAGTATTGTATTCTGTTATTAAATCACTCACCTGAACAGTTGCAGTCATATTATGAAGTAATAGAAGTTGAGATGCATTATGTGGATGAAATGTTGTAGTTGGAGTGTAAGCTGGGGGCGGAGCTTGAAGATAACTTGCAGCTAGAGAATAGATATCTGAAACAATGTTTTATCATTTCATTCTATTAATTGAATCTTACCATGAATCTGATGACTAGAGAATGAAGAAGATGGAGTCACAAAGTTAGTAATCGGCGATGGAAGCATCCGAGAACTTGATGAATCAATAGACCGTGACATGTCGGCACTGAAATAAAAAAGTAAAAGTCGAGTGAAATCCGGAAGAATAAGGGCGATGGAGTCAGGTTAGTCGTCGTCACGCAAACCGAAATTATAGGGTTGGAGACATTGGAAACGAGGCTCAGAACAGGGGGAACCACATAACGAAGCGCCGTTAGATTTTATGAAGTCTTTTCTGTGACACCTTTTCCATTTGAGATTATATTGTTCTGTTTTTATGAATAGAACGTGTGTGGAAAAAGGGTTTAGAATGAAAGTATTTTTGAAAAGGAAACAGTAATCGAATGTGTTCAAGAGACAATTTGACAGTGATCGAGAGAGAAGAAATGAGAGAAAGAGGAAGAAATTACACTGAAATTGAACTATTCTTTGACCTAAATGAGAACAAAAATACGTGATAAAGATGACGAAGGAAACGTTTCTAACAGGTATCAGAACTGTATTCAGATGTTTTCATCTCGGTTTAGTATAAAGACAAAAAACATAAACAGATTGAATCACTTCGATTCCTTCATAGATTTTGATAATTTCTCATGTGAATAAGAAATGAATGATCAGAGACGTCAGGAACGCTCTCTCTTTCTTTTATATGATTTCAGATCCTCCAGGCGGCAAAAAACCCAAAATGTGATAATGTTCCGAAATGATGTACAATATTTTGGGAATAAAAGATCAACAAAGATAGAAAAAAACTGAGAAACAGTTTGAGAAAAAATTGAATTTACGGTGCCAAATCAGTTATCACCGCCCCTTTTATACTGTTAATTTTGGATGAGACCCTCTCATTTTCATTCGATATATCCGTTTCCCTTGACGATTTGGGTGTTGATCATTAATCCCATATACCGTAATCAGTATCAATCAAAAAAAAGTATGAAGATGATGGTTTCGAATGTAAAACTTATCATAAATCAATCTAATGTAACGACTTTCGCCAAAGACACAATTCTTTTTCCATTTCGTTCGTTTGGGATGAAAAGATATTCGTTTTTGAGAAATTTATTTGGAATCATTCGAAAAATTCGTCGCAATCAACCGGTCTTTTAGAAAGAATTGGAGATGAAGAAGACGAAGAAAGAGAAGAAGAAAACGAGCCTGATGAAGGAAACGAATTGAAAGAGAGAAATGATGGAATTCCATGATTATCAACCATTTTTGACACTGTTGGAGAAAAAAAGGAAAACGTTTCCAAAGAAAAAGAAAAATATATTTCTGAAAACGAGATATGTTTACAGATTTGAATGTATTCATCCATCGAGATGGAAACGAATCGAATGGATAGGATATCAACGAATTTGGTAAGAATACAGAAGAATTTGAGCAATAAAAGTAGAAGAAGAACGTCATGATCGATGGAAAAAAGAAGAGTTTAAAAACAAGAAGAGACCGAAATAAGTGCTACAAGCAGTTTCGATGGCATTCGAATTGATATGATACGGCACATGAAAACAAAAGAAAAAGGTTGATTGAGATTAAAAAAAAACAGAACGAAGAATACAGAAGAAGGAGAAAAAGATGAAAAAGACGTCATCAGAGGCCGAAGGCAAGTTGACCAATTAGTCGCATCCGCTCGGAAAATGCGGGTGGAAAAGAAGAAAAGAAAGATAAATGAATCGATCTGAAACTAGAAATGAAGAAAAAGGAAAAGAAGAGGAAGAAATATAAGAAGAAGTAGAAGAAGAAGAAGGCGCGGAGAGAGATAGAAATTCGGAAAATTCGAAAAATGGTCTTCTTCTTCTCTTGTATTTCTGCCTTTTTCATACAGATTTTCCATTTCTTCGATATGTTTCGCCTGCGCGGGAACGAGAGAAAGACAAGGCGACGCAGGCCGACAAAACATGGACAAACAGAAAATGAGAGAAGAAAGTTTTCTCTCTCTCTCTCTCTCTCTCTCTCTCATTCCTTTTCAATGCACGTACCATTTCATTATCGGTGTCACTGCCTCCCAACATGGATTCTTCCACGAAATATCCAATGGAGCCACAGTTGTCGCGTTGCACAGGAACATTTTTTGTGGGAGTGAATGACTTTGTGATCAGATGTATCGAGGGAGGGGGGACCTCGGGACGAAGAGGAAAAGAGAGAGAGAGGGCGATTTTCAAATTCTTAACATTCTTGACGCTCTCCGCAATCGCTGTGTTATTTGCACGTTTCCTCAGAAATGATAGAGAGAAACAGACGGAAAGATAAATGGATCGGAGGGTAGGTGGGTTTGGAACCGAAATTGAAGAAAATGAGAGCACAGATCTTTTCGGACTGAGAGCATACTCTCAAATAAGACAGAAGAAAGAGAGAGAGAGAGAGAGAGAGAGAGAGAGAGAGAGAGAGAGAAAGAGAGAGAGAGAAAGTTGGTTTAAAGGGTTTGTTGGTTTTCCATTTGGAACGTTACCTTTTTTCTCTATTTTCTCATTGAATAGAATGAAAAGAAAACTAGTCACCACTTCAGAAATTTGTCTAGAAACTCATAGAATTCTTGTATCAATATGTATTATTTCAATAAAATTTGTTTCGGAGAGCACTGAACAATCACTTTGAAACTGAACACAGAAAAGAATCATGAAAAAGAACAAATTGAACAGCTCAAACTGATATCTCTTTTCACTGATTCTGGACGAGAAACAGTCAGATATTTTCATTCTTATTTCAAAACAAATTCAGTTTTGATTCAAACTTTGATTTGCTGGTTTGAAGACGTTTCTTTAGAATCAGATTCAGATTCTCAAAGAATCATCAGAGATCCATATCGAATGAGTTGACAATGCTTCAGATATAAAAAGAATCCAATCGAAAACGTTATCCGGAAGACATTAAAACCTGAATTTAAACATTCAACACCCCCAAAAAAGACACCTGTCTTGCAGAGAATTCAACCGATTGACGTAAATCAGAACAACAAATTATGGAATTTCATTCGAAAACATATGCATTTTTTACATCGATTTCTGAATTATTTTCTACAAATATTTCTGGAATTCGATATTCATTCGATTGACAAATCATTGGTGTTTTTAATCTATTTTTGTTCGATGTTTCCTGTTTACATTCGTTTCGAATCACAAGAATTTCAGATTGTTTAGCTGACATTTTCGAGAAGTGATAATACACTTTCGTCTCGAAAAAAGAATGGAATCCGTTATCGGTTCTCCCTTTTTCCTCTTAAATTTCAGTGTAACTTTCCCATCAATAAGAAATCAAACATCGTTTATTTTCGTCCACCAAATGTCCGTCAAAAAGAGAATGTCAATTGAGAAATAACTCTTGCTCCGGAGGCGGTCTTTCGAACTTTTCGAGCACGTATTCCGCCAGAACATAATAAATTAATTGAACGAAAAGGTTTCCAGAATACTGACACATTAGCAGAAATGCAAGAGGACTCATTTGAAAATATGAGAGAAGAAGTTTTAAGGAATATCACGAGAATGAATTCTTCGTTTTCATTTCATGACACGATTTAGGCCATTTCTGTGAATAGTACAGGGGACTAAGAGAGTTTAGAGAAAGAGAACTGGTCGAAGAGGTTGAATAGAAAGAACAGGAAAGAGGACGTACCTGAAGTCGAAACTGTTTGTGGAAACAGAAACAGAAGATTCGAATGAAGTTTCCGAAGTATTCGCACGGGATCTCCCATTACGGCTGTGCAACCATCTGAAATTGAATGCATTTATTTTATTCATTTATCAGTCTATTTTTGTTGCAAAAACATATCAGTTTGAGTGATTAGATGAGAAGAAACTACGGCAACTGTTTCATTCTTGACCGAAGTGTTGCGAAATTTAATTATTTTTTGGAAGTTCGCAAATCTTCCATCATTATCATCTAGTTCTCATAGGCGACGATTACTGTATCTAGAGCTCAAGTCCATTCAGGTGAAATCCTTTTTTTTATTTTCAAATATTATTCAACTGATTCGAAAGTACACAAGGTATGTTTCTATTAAACTGAAATAATGATTTTTCACAGTAAACATGAGTTTCTAATTGTTTTTCTGATACGAAAATAAAATATCTCACTTCATTTTCATCTCAACTGTATTTCTCATATCTCGAATTTTCATTCACTTTTGATTTGACTATCGCGCTTTTCTTTTCTATTTCAAAGAACAGATTTTTTGAATTCCGGATTCAGTTTTCTAAAATTCTGATGTAATTCAGAACGTGGATCTCTGCGTCACTCAATTCTTATCATTCTCTTTTTCACATTCCTTGCCGCCCTTCTGATTCATAATGGTGTCATTTCAAACATTCAGTTCTTTTTCAATTGAACCCAAACCAGGAAATGAAATAAAAAAGAAGAAACGAACCTCCACATTTGAAGATGTCGGTGATCAACCATTTCAGGGACAACATCATTTTCAGTATGAGATGTCATTTTAGACGACAAAATAGGAGGTTTTTTAAAATGAAAAACCGATGTAAATTGGAAAAATATTTGGTATGTGGTGGTTATCAGTCGAATAACCGGCGGGTCGTAGGACGTCGTGTTTGATAATTCGACCCGTTATCGTTTAATTTTCGAGAGGAAAGAGTATTAAACGAGACTCGTCCAATTTTAATTGTTCGCCCCTTTCTCCGGAGGAGCCGACGTGACGTCATCGTCATACGATCTTTGTAAAATTTAACAAACATATAGACGGTTTTATTCAAAGTTCATCATTTTGTTGGTTTCTATCACAAAAAAGTTATTCTCACAGTGAAAACAGAAACAACGGTCAGTACCCGACGTGGCTTCAATCGGTAGTCGAAAAATTGGTAAAATGGTAGGAAAAGTGAATGGCGAAGAAAGAGGAAATAATCCAAAATGTACACGGGAAATGAAATTCTAAGAAGAGAAATATTATTCAGTGGTGTATTTCGGAGACATTGCTCAGCTCGTTTATTCTGAAAGTAGGAAATAAAGGTTTTACCATTGATAGAAACTTACGAGTGACCGAATTTCAGATGGATAAAAACGAAAACTACTCCGAGTACAATGGCAAGACATCCCACGACTAGATAAGCTATTCCTAAGAAGGAGTTCTTTCCTCCAGCCCAGCTAGTTGTTGAAATGACGAAATATTTCTTTCCACCGAAGGACTGAACCGGATAATCTGGAAATATTTCGATCTACTTTTCAATTATATCGGTTCTAAAGCCCATCATATTTTCGAACGGAGAGCATCATTCAAGTGAATATATCTCTTTCAATCACTCACTGTTGTTCACTGACAACACATAGGTTCCCATTGGTAATCCGTTTGCAAAAACTGAATTTTCACTTCTATTGACGATTCTCCACAGTTTTTTGAAATACGGCAGAGCTGCTGTTCGCATCCAGACAATGAAATCCACGTTTTCAAATCCCCCCATATCACAAGGATTCATTGGCCAATTTGGTGGCTTCACTGTGTCCTGTAAAACAATGTTTCATTTGTGAGGTGCGTTCTCTTTCCCTGATATATTTCCCATCCCCCTATATTCTCTTTTCTACGCATTCTGCTGCGCAACGAATACAATGGATCTTAACCGAACAGCTGTTGCACATTGCGCACTGTGACCCCAATGACGTCACAATGCACAGTCCTGCTCTATGCGCACGCTCGCTCTCTACCTTGAATGCGTCACACAAATTGCCTCCTTGTGGGATAGCGGGATTCTTGAATTTACGATCCTTGTCGACATTCCAAATAACACCTTCAGTTGTGACAGGGACCAATGTTGGAAAGCCTCCAGAAGGTTGATAGGTAAGTTGAAAAGTGTCTGAAAGACATTAATTAATGAATCATTTTGCCGACATTAAAGAGACATCTGCTCTTGAGCACACAGTATCCCGCAGCTGCACTGTGGGACGCTCACGTGGGCAGGTCATTGGGAATATCCAAAACGTTGAGTGGACCGGTCTATATGCCGTCACGAAAAGGATAATAAAACCCACCATTGAAGATAGAATTAGCAATAGCACCACATGGAGCGATTGGCTTTTTCGTAGCTGGATCATAGTCAAATGGAGCACAATCTCTCACGTTCTGAAATTTCCTTGCTTGAAAAATGTTTAAGAAAAAGGGAACAGTTACACACCGTCAAATCGCCGAGATACTGCTGATCGTTCCGACTTTTTACATATCGTCGATGATTCTGATAATAATTCTCTAGATTATAATACAAGTAGACGTCGCCATCGAACGCGTTTGGCAAGTTTATTTGCAAATTACAAGGTGTTGAGCATGACGTGTATTCTATGGAAAACTCCGAAACCGCATCAGAAGCGATGAAAAGGAACACTCCGATGGGTAGAAATACTGCTCCAATAACAAAAACTGTTGGAATCACGGTCGTTGCAGTTAGGATTGGTTGCCATGCCGGCAGTTTCTGCTGTCGAAGAGCACTTGCTGAAAATTGTGAAATTATAGAAAAATCAATTATTTAGCCGAAAATTGAACCGCTCACCTTTGGGTCGGTTTTTTAAAACTTTTGTATCGTTTTGCACCCCATCAGATGCGCTACCGCTTAATTGTGTTGATGTCGGTACGGCATCCCGTGGTGGCATTCTGAATCGATTCAATATTTTTGAAAACATCACGTAAACTTTTTGAAAATGAAAAACGTTTTGAAATGACAAATGAAAGCAGTTCGCAAACAACGACTTTATGCGTCATGGCCGGGTCTAGTGACCCTCTTTCTCTGCGTCTTCAGTTGTGCCGAATCGATACGGGGTCGAAGAAGTTTTTCGGCTTTCAAACCTGCTATAGGATAGTAAATACCAGTAAACATTTATTGCAATTCGAGATCTTTATTCATTTCGATTTAAAACATTTTGAATGTAAAGGGTACAGGCGGTTAACATAATCAACTTGGAGTCAATATGTATTATACAACAGATTCCCTGTGCGAATTGCAGTCGAGTATCTGGATTGAGGAATAAAAAGTAAAAATTAGACATGAGACTTGGTATATGAATAAAATGAGGCAGTGATTAGAACGATTCGTTGCCTATACGAGAAGGTATTATTTTTTAAATTTTAATTAATTATTTTAGTGACGTTTGATGTTTATTGCGGTCCTTGCCCCGGCGCGCCTGGCTTGCCAGGTACAGGGGCGCCCTTCTTGTTCATCAAGTAGCGATGGATGTGAGGGATGACTCCTGAAAACGATTATTGAGAAATTAGTTCGTTAACTTTTAAAACTAGCCTCCTCCAGCAATGGTCGCCTTGATGAGGGTATCGAGCTCTTCGTCTCCTCGGATAGCGAGATGAAGATGTCTTGGGGTGATACGCTTCACTTTGAGATCTTTAGAGGCGTTACCTGCCAACTCGAGAACTTCAGCTGTGAGGTACTCCAGGATGGCGGCGCTGAAAACATATTGATAAACTATAAACCTCCATCAACGAAACAATACCTGTACACAGCAGCAGTGGCTCCCACTCGTCCGCTTGAAGTGGTTCTTTGTTTCAGGAAACGATGAATACGTCCGACTGGAAATTGGAGACCGGCGCGGGCACTTCGCGAAACAACTTTCGATTTAGACTTTCCGGAGTCCTTTCCGGCTTTTCCTTTTCCTCCGGCCATTTCTCACTCAAAATCTGTAAATTTTATGTTGAGGGTAATATGAATGGAAAAGGGAGAATACAGAGTTATAATCCAAAAATCAATATTCTTCATCTTATTAGAAATCAAGAATGAGAGATGGGGGCGAGGAAAAATGCATAATGAGCATTGTTTTTGCAATGCAATGAGTGCAACGTTCTCACTAAGAAACCTACTCTCAAAAGCGCGCGCAAACGCTGACTCCTCCCATTTGGCACACTGCCAGCTAGTTAGATACGCAGGGTCTTGCAACGAAAGAACTACGGTTGATGTGTAGATTTACGACAATGCTAGCGGTGGAAAATTTCAGCGCGGGAACCGGTAAATAGTTAAATAACTTGAATACAGAGTATTACAACAAAGTAATTAAAAATTTGGTTAAATTTAAAAAATGTCTTCACAACCTGATCCGGATGATCCATTTTCAAAGCCGTAAGTAGGATAAATTGAATTCAAAAAATCATTTCCTCCTCAGAATAATCAGAAGACGATTCCAAGCGACTATTGCTAATCAGGACTCGACAGCATATGATGATCAACTTCCATATGGTTTGTGATTATTTCAAAATAAAAGCTGAAACGTTATTTTAGTGGCAAATGACGCGCCAGACGTTCCAGACACGGCAGAAGTTCCTAACCATTTATCGTCTCCACCTCTTAGTTTACCAGAAACACTCTCAGAGGGGAATGCAGAAAGTGTAACGTTCAAAATAGGGATACCAGAATACGTACTTTTTTTCAGAATCTTAGTGACGATAGTGAGCCTGAAATGATGAGCCAATCTTCAACTTCTTCGCTAAACAGACAGCTAGAAGAATCCACAATCGGGAAAGAAAAGTCGCGCGCAACCAAAAAATCTTCAAGTCGTGGCTTCGATCCGGAGGAAACTATCGCTGCCCCAGCTACCAAGAAGAAGAAGGAAGATATAGACAGTTGGTTATTCTTGAAGTGAATGATAAAACTTTAAAACGTATTCAATCTTTCAGTGGGTGGGGCGAAGTTTTTTCCTAAGCAAGAGAAAAAGCATGTTTATACGCACAAATGGGCTTCTGAAGTAGACGAGGAAGAAGAAAAAGCTTCTACATCATACGCAAACAGAAGTTCGAGTAGATTGAATCAGCCTGCAGTTCCAGCAAAACCGGTGAATACGAATTAAATGCTCACATCATTATTTAGAAAATGATCTTTTGCAGCGTAAACCTATTTATGCTACAAGCAGCTCCTGTTCTTCGTCTTCAAGCAACCCACCTGGAATTAAATATGCGAAAGAGTCATCTTCCATGAGCACATCTCAAAGATCGAGAATTAGACATATCAAGGAAGCTAATGAGTTGCGCGAATCTGGCGAGTATGACGATTTTAAGCAAGACATTGTCTATATTCTGAGCACTCTTCAAGCAGCAGACGCGTCTATGAAAGTGAAGTGTTTGAGGCAAGTATTATTTTTAAGAAAGTTATCAAGTTTTGATTACAGTGCTGTTTCATTAGCAAAGAAGTGCGTCTCTCCGGACTTCCGTCAGTTCATAAAAAGTGAGAATATGACAAAAAGCATTGTGAAAGCGTTGATGGACTCACCTGAGGATGATGTAACTACGATTCCAGAAAAAAATCTATAGCGAAATGTTTTCAGCTGTTTGCTTTGGCCTCGTCAACTGTTCTTTACCTCCTCACTCGCGACTTTAACTCTATCAAAATGGATTTCCAATCATTGCGTTTAGTATCTCAACTCCTCCGAATTGAAAAACTGGAACAACGTCCTGAAGATAAAGAAAAAGTGTTGAATTTAGTTTGGGAAGTATTCACTAACTACACCGACAAGCAGGAAATCGGTGGGAAAAAAATTTCTTTCGATATGAGGAAAGATTGTCTGTCACCTTCATCTCTTATAATCGAGGCTCTAGTGTTCATATGCAGCCGATTAGTCAAAGACGATAATTTCAAAAACGAGCTTTTGAATCTTGGGATTCTTCAATTTATAGTTGCTAAAAGTGAGTAGAGGAAATCTTAAGAAAGTTTATTTTGTTATTATTCCAGTTGAAACATACGTCGATCGTATTGCTGATGGAAATGATGACCCATTCAACATTCTCATACTAAACCGTTGTTTCAGAATTTTAGAATCTGTAAGGATCTTAATACCTGTCTTTCCAAATATTTAAAGTCTTCAGAGTTCCATCTTCCATAAGAAGAATCAAGCGTTTCTAATCTCACATCGCTCCAATGTTCTTATTATTAGTCTAGCCAAGTGAGCACTATTTTTTCTACAGATTAAACTTGTGATTAAACCTTGCAGATTTCTTCAAACAGTACACGACAAGATCCCTGACATGCCCGAGGATTCTGTCAAAAAATATATTGCTTGCCTAGCTCTAATGTGTCGCCTTCTTCTTAATATTTCGCATGACAATGAACTCTGTTGTTCCAAACTGGGACAAATCGATGGATTCTTACCTAATGCACTCACGACTTTCACCTATTTGTCTCCTAAGTACGGAAAAGAGGACGGATACGAGATTAATGTTATGGTGAGATCCAAATTCATTGCATACGAAATCACAAACATTTTAATAGATGACATCTCTTCTGACGAATCTGGTAGAACGATGTAACACGAACAGAAAAACTTTAATTGCCCAAAACATCAAGGTAACAAAGCATAACTTTTAAATATAATGGATTGTTAATCAGATGATGATTCCTGGTCAGGAAGAAGAGCAAGTTCCAGCATTGGAAGCTATATCTCGCCTTTTTGTTCATCATGAATCGCAAGCACAAATCGTCGATGCCGATTTAGATCGCGAGCTGGCGTTGGAAGTGAGCTGAAATATCCCGTTTCAATATTCTATGTTTAAAAATTGTAGGAAGGCGGATGTGACGATGAGGAAGAGGAAGAAGGTGACGATTCTGATCATAGCAATGATGAAGATGGTGTGAGAAAAGATGGAAGACTTGATAGGAATAAGATGGATAATATGAATCAAGTAGATGTTTACCATGCACTTCAACAAGTAATGAGCAAGGCTTCAGCTCACATGGAAGGTAGTGTTATAGCATCCTATCACGCTCTGCTTGTGGGCTTTGTTCTCCAACAAAACGAGCAGCATCTTGATGATGTTCGAAGACACTTACCTGGAAATACGTTTGAAAATATGATTGCGCAACTGAAAAGATTGTACGAATTCACTAAAGCAACAATGGTGAGTGAATGTGATTTTTCCCTATCTCGAAGAAACAATTACAGGCGGAACAGGTCGAATCTAACTCAGGAGTCCGATCTATCGAACGTGTCATTGACTACTTCGAAAAAATCCAATAATATTTTATCCATTTACAATGATTTCTGTGTTATTATCTGTTAATCACTTCATTTTCCTCATCACTTATTAGTACACTTCGGTTTTCTGACACACCTCACCGGTTTCGATGATCTCGGTTTGTTCTGGAAGTGTGTCCCTTTGATGTTTACTTCTCTATATTATATTATATTCTTTATTGTCACTTAAATTGTCAAATTATCATAAATCAGTAAGTGGCAATTTATTTAAAAATCTCCAGAAGAAACTAGAACAGCTCGAACCGAAGGTACGGGTGACGCGGCTTCCTGAATAACCCGTCGTTTATAATTTTCGGCATAAGAAAAGATGAACCTGAGAATTATGAATTCCATTGTCGAATCCTCCGAACAAATCCATAAAAACTTCGTCAGGAGCCAATATTCCGAAAATCAAAAATTGCCAAACGACAAGAGGAACAATGATGGAAAACATTGTACTGATCCATTGTTCATAGAAGAATCTGAAATATTTTTATGAATTCTTTCTGATGAAATGAAGAAAGAAACAAACAAATGAACATAGAAGAAAACGAGCAAATTAAAGAGAACAAATCCGACGATCCATTGATCCGTTTTCTCCGAATTTCCCAACATTTTCTTCCAATTAGAAATTCTTTTTTTGAGAATTGAATAATCGAGAAATGGAATTTCGAAAGAACACGTTTAAAATAAAAAATCACGTTTATTGACTTTTAGGAGATCTTAAGAAAGAAAAACTTATAAGAAATCGAATGAGATTTAACATGAATCAACACCAAAACTCAATTGTCTCATTTCTATTTCACAATAAATTTTTGCAAAATTTTTTGTTTTATCAGCTCTTATCGGCCGCCAATTTCGATGCCAACTTGCGAACCGATTCCACGAATTTCTGAAAAAGAAACGATTTCTTTGGTTGAAATTCCTGATTTCTCATACACTATAAATTTCTTCGTTTGCCTTTTGAAAACACGGACTATTGTATGGTTGAAGAAGTGATTGAACTTCAATTCCAATTGATGGAGATGGACTTTTCATTGAATCTTCAATTGGTGGAACTAGTTGTTGAGGATGAGGAATCAATCCAAATTGAAGAGGATTGAATATCGATTGAGATGGAACTCGAATCGGTCGGGGTCCAATTGATGGATTACTCATCGTTTGCCTTCTAGAAGTTGCTGGAGTTGTGGACGTCGATTGAGCTGAAATTCCCAAATTGAAGAGATTTTTTCGATTTAAATTCATCGAAACGAAACGAACCATCATCTTTATCCTTTCTCATCATTCCCATTGATAATTCCATTTGTTGATGTTGCATTTGTTGTATCATTTGACAGTATTGCATCAATGGGAATCCAACTGGTTGTACTCCACGAGCACCTACTGGCACTGTAATCATTATTTTCTTTTTTTGCATAAAGACATTTTCACTCACTTGTCGCTAATGCTGCTTGATTCATAAACATATGTTGAGCTGCCGAGTGAGGAACATATTTCTCTTCTGGCTCATCAACCTATATCGAAATTTTGAAATGAATTCGTGAAAAGTTGTTCAAACTTACAACATTCGATGTGGATCGTGGCCTTTTAAGTGAAACAGTTTCACTCATTTTGAAATTAGGGAACAAAAAAATGAGAAGGAATCGATTGAATATAATAAATAAGAAGTAAAAGTTAGTCAGGAGAATGAGCTCATTTATTCATTGATAACAGAAATACATACACAAATGAGAAAGAGAAAGAGAGAGAGAGAGAGAGAGAGAGAGAGAGAGAGAGAGAGAGAGAGAGAGAAACTGATAAAAGAAATGATGATAGCGAAGTGTTTCCTATGATTCGATAACACTTCAGATTTTTTTTCGGTTTTTTTGGATATTAGAAAGAAAATAAGAAAATTCACTGAGAAGTGGTTTTTGAAAAAAAAAGAAGAAAAAAGAGTGAAAAGAGCTCTTCGTCCAGCCGAAAGAAGAGAATTATATATGAATGAAATGAATTTGTGATTAGCCAACGTTCATTTTTCATTTCGTTATTTATTCATTTCCAGGCGAAATTTATTTATTATTCATCACTTTGCAGTGTGTACAACTGACACAAAACAGAAATATTTAAGGAAGAGAAAACGGCTTTTTAAGGGTGAAAACAAATCGAAGATCTTTTCTTTTTTGGGTGATGAATAACTGATGATTAAATAGAATTCTCACCGTCACAACAAATGCGGATTCGGATCAATTCAAATATACTTCGTGATGACAAGACAGTTTTCCATATTCTCAGTTCTTTGGATACAATTCGTTGAGGGAAAAAATATAAGTATATATCATTTTTATGGCAAAAGTAGTCAGTTTTCATTGATCAAATATCACGGAATGGAATCTGGAACCGAGTTCTCATCTGGAATACAACAGGACGTCAAATGGAAGTATTGGTTTTCTAAACGACCATTTAGATCCACTTAAAGAAGTTCTCTCTGAAAGGTGATCAAACATTCAATTTCTGACCAAGAAAACTATCGTGTATGATTTATGGCTTTTGAGTTAAGATCTCACTTCGAAGAATTGAGTACGGACATCTGTAGACATCCAAAAACTTGTTTCCACATTGTTATTTGTCATGGAAGCTGTTCTTCTAATCATTCGGAAACTGTTCATAAGAATTGGAAAATTGTTGAAATATTGAAATGTAAACTAGTCAAGATCATCTAGAAAGTATTTAATTTTGTTCTTTTCAAGTTAGTTTCGTGTTGTAAAATGTTAAGCTCTTTGTACAATGCACAACCATGAATATCATTTTGAAACTTCAATGCTCTCAAATTAGTCTCAAAAAACCAGAAAAGTCATGTGAATCGAAACGGGTGACCTAAGTTTTCATGATATCATTAAAACAATAAAACAAGTTTTTCGCCGTCACATTTCAAAATAGTTGCATTCGTTCAAGATAAATAAAATGAAAAGATTGACATTTTCTATTGATAATACTCAAAAAATGAGTGCAGGGAAGTTTTGATACGGAAGTAAAAGCCAATCAGAATGAATTATGGAACATGTGAAGTTCAACAGGAAGGTTTAATGAAGTTTCGATTATGATGATGATGACATTTCGATCGAAATAGGTCATAGAGGAAATGTTTTGAAATCAAAGAAGTAGTTATTCCGAATAATTTCATAACTCAGAGAAAAAATGACTGTCATCGATGGAATATTAGGAAGACATCTTTCAGAAGAATATAACTCTGTTTAAATGTTTTAAGGCCTTAAGGTTTTTAAAGTCCACATTTAGGTTTTTCGATCCAATATTCATTCTTTTTCCCTCGAGTTCGGTCAACCAAAATCTCCATCATACCTCATTCTTGAATTTAATGATTTTGTTTTTCCCTCAAAGAAAATCGTACTATTTCTATAAAGAAAAATCGAAATGTTTGTTGATCTAACAGAAAAACTAAGCACTTCCTGGTTGTTTTCAAAACAAAACCATTTCTATACAAATGTATTCACTTTCCAACCTATTCTCCTCTTCCCATCTGATTCCCTCTTTTTTAATGATAAGTCTATTTGTTCCGGGGGTTAAGAATATAACACCCACACTCTCAATAAATGACTAATAAAACTTAACTAGTACAGTTTGAATTTCTATATAAGAAGATGGAACTGTGTCACGGAACAGCTCATCGACTGAAGAGCACGTTTCTCTTTTTTTCTATCTTTAGGTTAAAAATTCTTTTTAAGTCTTTAGTGTAGTTGATAAAAAGAAGGTTTCAAAAGGTTTTTCGGTGCAGGTTTTCGTTCCGGAACCACGAGATTATTGTAAAAGAGCACGAGTTTGCAATAGATTGTGTTGATGAGAAACTTTGATTTTCTTTGATTTTCTTTGATTTTCTTTGATTCTGAATCCAGTTGAAAGAACCTTGAAAAAGTTTGGCCGCGTGAAAGTGATTTCATTCTTTCCAATCTCCCTAATTATATTCTATAGATGAACTCGTGTTTGTGACCGTTGATCTCGTTTCCATGATAACTTAGTGATATGAAACACATCAATTATATTGAAAAAAGCAATAAATATGAATTTCCGTTTGATTGCGATGACATTTACTTCTTCGATTTGCAAATTCAAATCAGTGTTTCATTAGGAACCTCATTCCTAATTGTATACTTTTTAGTTATTCTTGTAAACAACTCTTCATTCGTAAAAGTCTTTGTTCTTTCCACTTGTAGATAACGAAACTGCTCGTAAACCTCTTCGACTATAGTCCATTGTATTCGTTTTATCAGTCGCAAAACCTTACGTACAAAAGGCGGGCGCGGTCTGATGAAACCGCCCTTTTTGCTTCAATCATTCGGCTCATTCTCAAGTTTTAATTCAGAAAGTTTGGATAAAATGGCAACGAATTTCTTCTCTGGAACTAATTTAAGACTCAAGGATGGATCATTTGTCGATGCAGGAGAGCACTTGAAAGGAAAGGTCAGTTGATTTAGAGAATCTTTTCTGACAAGGAAAGACCATGATAAAAGTTCAGTTGTCGATCAGTGAGAGCACTTAGGATAGCTTCTCGTTCTCATTCTCTCTCTCTCTCTCTCTTTCTCTCTTTCTGCCTGGAACTTCTATTTTTTATTTCTTTGTTTCACTTCCATAAACCGTCTTCAAAAACTATAAAAGAAAGAATCGGAAGTGTTTATTACTATAATTTGCTATCATCTTTTCGTTCACAAAAGAAGTTTGAAACTCCAGAATCATCTCTTATCATTTTTGAAAAAGGAGTTACTTATTTACATGAATACTACCATTTGCCATGAAAAATGAAATCTACAGATCAAAATTTAATCTCCTTTTTTATAATAGACCAAAACTCCTTTCTTTTTCTGCAAAAATTATAATTTTGAAAGTCTATTTATTGATATTCTGATCCGTTTTGAACTCATAAATATTCCAGATTGTTGTCTTGTATTTCTCTGCCAGTTGGTGTGGTCCATGTCGTCAATTTACTCCAATAATGAAGGTGAGTAGAGGCTCTCTCGATCTGACCATTTCGAGTTTTTATCAGTTGGTCACTGCCAACTATCCACGAAACCTTTCGTTGCTGATTTGCAAAAACGGAACACAGATAACATTATCTCTGGTAAAAGCCATGATTGCAGGAGTTGTATCAGCAAATCGCTGCCACCAATCAACCGATAGAAGTTATTCTTCTTTCGAGAGACTACATGAGATTCCAATTGGATGAGTATTATGAGAAACAAGGATGTTCTTGGGGAGTTGTTCAACTCAGAGATCCAATCATTGAGAAATGTTTGGAGAAATATGATGTGAAAGCATTGCCATCGTGTCGAGTCGTCGATGAATTTGGAAACTGTTTGGATGCAAATGCACGTCAACACGTCGAGGTAAAGACGCAAAGCCCATAGAATCAATTCATCTAAACCCTTCAATCCAATATACTCATCTTTTCAGATATACCGCGAAAAACGTCAAATGACTGAGCTGTTCGATAGATGGCGCAGAGAGCAGATGGTCCAAAGAGGAGTTCGTGTTTAGATCGTCATCCAAAGTATACAGTTCCACAGCTTTTTTTCACTTTTCACCTATGAATAATCGCATAATTTATCCGGTTTATCTACTCGATTTTAAATCTTTGTATATAATAAAATAAATTCGAAAACTGAATCCAGTGAGTTTGGTTATATCAGAGCTTTGTGCTTGGCTCATCCGGATCTACCCATGGCCAGTCGCATGATCGTTCTCCTGAAAAACCGATTTGTTATTCAATAAGATATTTGAAAGTTCTGCAAGAAATAGACAGAAACACACAACAAAAATGGATAATTAGAGTGAGGGACATAGGACTGAGTAATGGGAAGAGAAGCGAAAAGAGAGAAGAAAAAACAAGAAAATGAATCAGTTTTCTGAACTTTTCACTTCATAAATTTCACATGATTCTGACCCGTTTCATCTTTTTCGAACTCAATGAACGGTTCATTGAAGTTGAATCATCGATTATGAATCTGGTTTTGATTTCAAAAATTTGAGAGAAAACAGTTCATCCTGTCCATTTTATTCTGAATTTCAATGTCTGCTTCCTCTTGACCGCCCATACTTTCCTGTGCCCTTTGAACTTACCATTTGGACCTGCAGCTGTCAAACTCGTCTCCTCTCTGAAAATTGGCAACATCAAAACCGGAAACTCGTGCTCTACGACTCGTCTCGCCGCACCGCACATTACGGCTTCTGCTGTTGCTCCCTCCTTCAACGGCCTGGCAAGTCGCCAAAAGGGGGCGTGGCTTCAAGAGGCAGAAGCCGAAAAAGAAGAAGAAGAAGAAGAAGAGGCGCGGTGCAGTGTGGCAGAATACGACTCGTGTCCTACCTGTTATTGCTACTCGACGGCTGACGAAGAAGAAGTGAAGTCTCTCGTTCCTGTGAAGATGGAGAAGCCGAAGAAAGACACCATTCTGCAATTAATGATGTTATGGATTGGAATACAATCAATTCATTCATTGGAATGTTATGATTCTTCATATCCAGTTCCCCATCGTCGAACCGAATGTGGACCCAATATGGTCAGTTTGAAAAATACTGTAATAATGAAACCTAAAGTCGATTGTTTTCCATAAGAGGAACTCGATTCCAGACGAGTTTCGTAACATCGAAAGATAAGTAAAAGAGAATCTCATAAAACTATAATATCACCCATATCTTCTAGCTATTATTTTCAAGTGAAAACACTTTTAAGATCCTATTCTGCTCAGCTATTTCGTTTAAAACTCGACACTTTCAGTTCATAAGTCCACCGAAAACCGAAAATTCTAGATAACCTTTCCCGAAATTGAGGGTTTTTGACTCTAAATTTCCAATTCTTGATAAAGTATAAGTTTTCTTTCCGAAAATGAAAGTTTTCTTTGAGCTTTCAGTCGTTTGTTATCTCTTCCCTTTTCTGATTCCTCTTCTGATAATATTCTGTTTTTCACAATCAAATTTCCGTTTTTTGTGTTATTCTCCCCATGTTTTCATTCATTCAACCATTTGAACTCTATTTTTTAGTTCCGCGACGATAGATAACTTCAGAGGGAAATTGAATAAAAATGAAAAGAGACCTACACGACAATTCGTAAATAACATGAGTTTTCTGACGTAATTATATTTAAATCTCCATTTGTGAGTCATTGAATACTCTTTCGTGTATAAAGATCAATAGAATGAAACCTTATATTAAGTGTTAAACTGGAAACAGATACATCTGCGTCTCTCTTCTTTCTTTCGCTCTTCTCATCAGGCCTAATTCGGCTCGACAACTTTTCGTGTCACAGATTTGACTTTCTTCAACCGAAAATTAGACACGGCTCGCCAGACTTTTCGATGTATACTACACACCTTTCATCTGACATTTCCAACTTGTTCACAATAATCAGAAGTGTAATGAAGAAAACTGAATTGAGAGAGAGAGAGAGAGAGAGAGAAATGAAGAGGATGGGTTGTTTTTTAAGTTTTATCTTGAGACACACATTTCGAACGAATTTTCGGAGAAATACGTTTGATGCTCTTTTCAGTTTGTGGTCAATCCAAAGACGAAAGAGAAATAACCAATAATTGAATAAGATTTGAATTTATAATTTGTCTTTCGCCTACTCCATTTCTTTTCTTTTCTCTTCACTTTCAGTGGTTTTCGACTCACACCAGGTCATACAAAAAGATCTCAGAAATGCATAACATGTCAGTAGTCATGTCAAAAATAACTTCTCCCCCATCCATCCAACTTTTTTGTCGTATTCTTCATCATTTATTTTTGTACTGAGAATCCACTTGAGAGTCAAAAAGAAAACAAAAGACACGTAGCAACCAATAACTCTTCCCCTTCTTCCACTTCTTCTTCATCCACAAATGAAGTTTTTAGTTTCAGTCAGGAAGTTTCGGGTTTCGAGTTCGCACATTTGTTGAAACTTAATATCCGAAAATGTGATGAAAGCGGAAGACACCGTAATCTAAAAAAAACAAAAAAGACCAAACAGAGAGAATATGAATCGTGAAGTTAGCTTCCTTTATGGATTAACGTAGTAAGCCTTTCACTTCCCGACCACTTGTCTAATCCTTTTTTGATTGAATGAATACAAAAAGCGAAAGAAAAGGGTCAGTTTCAGATGTGTTATTCGGAATACTTTGCAGTCAACAGAAGTGGAGCAATCAGACAATATTACGACAGATTCTGTGTCCACGAATCACATTGTCTCTATCGTGGAATCGACGAATCGTGTCCAACTCTTGCTCAACTGGATCATAAAATGCAGGTGGGAAGAGAGAAAATAAACAAAACGTTTAAGAAGTTCTCTTCATTCTTTCTTTCTTTTCAGAGTCTCTTCACAAAACATCACGCAAAAACTCAAGTGAATTCAATTCGATTCTCTGAATTCTGTTGTTGTTCCACAAATCTTTGTAACGATGTCAACCACAAAAGGGTAAGAACGTCCATTTTCTAATTCTAATAGAGAGATCGCTGACCTTTTTTGGAATTTCGGATATCCGGAGGAAATCGGAGACTCTGAAGGAGGAAATCAAACTTTCTACGTCACAACACATTAAAAACTTCAACAAAAAACATTATGAATTTTGATGAAAAATCTGTGTTTCTTGACATTTTTCTGTTTTTCGAAGGACTCATTAGGCAGAAATCTTAGAATAAAACTCATTTTACGTCAGCAACAAAACTACGAAATATGATTAGAAACTCGAAGAACTGCAATCAGACACTAATAAGGGAATTCAGGTTTACGACAAATACGGCCTCCAGATAACCTTTGCCGACAACGTTTTCACCGACGCGTCAATCAGTCGATTCAATATCGTAACTCTTTCATTACTCATTTACATAATCAGCTATATGGCCTCTTTTGTGTTTTGATTTCTCATCTTTTTCCTCTTCCCTTATCTATCTCCACATTCACATTCTATTTGTCTTCCTCATGATATTTTTGAAACGGGCGAATGAAATCTTCCAATCTCAAATCTTTTGTTTTTCCTACCTTGTTGAAGGAATTGCGTATCTCCTCGAGCTCTCAATTTCTCCACCAAATCCCATAATTGAGTTGATTTCTGAAACACAATGTAATAATCAGAAAACCTTCAAATCGGAAATTGACTACCTGATGTAAATATCGCCTACGCAACTTGTTTTCGCTTTCTGCTTTGTTCATTAAATCACCGGAACTATCACTGAAATTGTTTTCAGTTAGAGACAATCTGACGTTTGTTTTCTTACGATCTAGGTTGAGGTGACATTGGTTGAGATGTTTTTGCAACGACACTCTTCATCAAACCTCGACGATATGCTCTTGGCTCATTGCCAACTGGATTTCGGGCCAATTCAATTACCTGAGAATAAGAGGATTTGTTTGAAACTTGAAGAGCTATTCGTGGAAACAGAATGCACTTTTTCAGGAAAATATCAATTGAAAAGCGATTAGTAAAAGATTTGTTTCAACACCAAAAATCACGATTTCTTTGTGGAAAAAAGGGGAATCAGATAAGATAATCTACTATATATTTTTCTTTGATTGGAGGTTTCTCAGAGAAAATGTAATATTTGAATCAATTTAAATGAAATAAGACTTCCAATTGGTCACCTACTATTAATGCTTCAAAATTCTATTTTGAAAATCAGAATTCTTTCGAGAATGAAACTTTCGAATTGGAACTTTTCTGAACATTTGAAAAAAAAATAAATTTCTCATTTCAGGAGGATTAATGAGTTTTCATTTCAAAAGTGTTTGGTTCTTGACCGTCCTCTCGTTTTTTTAGTTTTCAAACGTTTCTATTCCTTCTAAAAATCATCGAATCGGAATAATTCACGAGTTCGTTGCTTGGTCGTTTTCAAAAGAGTTTTTGTTTTGAATTGTCTTTTTATTCCATTTTGACACCTTCCTGCATTAAATATCATCTCACCTTTGGAACAAAAACCAGACAAAGTGTCAAAGTTGTCGAGAAAATGACAAAAAATGAAGCGAGACTGAACATCTCATTGACCCGTTCTTGTAGAATAACACTTGTCGATAATCCGAGAACACTCATTACAACACAACAATAAACACTTGCTCCGATGTATTTACTGTCGTTCAGGGCAGGAACATTGACGTGACGAGTTTCCCAAGCAAGGAAACATCCGAGTATCTGAAACTTTTATCTTGAAAATAGGAGGAAAAGAGAAAATAGTACCATGAGAACTCCTTTGACAGCATAAAGAACTGCTTGAAAAACTCCAGAATGAGAAGAATAACACTTCTCCACTTCTGGGATTATGACAATATTATCTTCTGGCTGAAATTAAAATGATCTTTGGAATGGGTATGTGATAAGAAAACTCACAATATGTGGTAGTTCTGTGACAGTATAAGAGAATGGAGAAATGAAAGCCCAAGTGACAAGAACACATATATCGATGAAAAGAAGAACTCCGAGAATCAAAAACAGTTTCGAGTCTTTAATTGCTTTTCGATCCATTCGAATATTTGTAAAAATAGAATGAACTCTCCAAGTTTTCGAGAACATTGCACCAAATGACAGAGTGAATCCAATACAAAGTGTCCATGTTTTCATATAACATAACCAAACGAATACATCTGGACTCACTATTCGTGTATCTAATCCAAGCATTATAACAGATGCAAATGTACAGATCGAACCAGCAATGATTATATTATTGAGATTTGGAGATGACATTTTGATAAACCTGTAAGAAGATATTAATCTAATTGAAAATCAAAAGTAAAAAACAAACCTATGATTTCGATATCTGAAATTGATCAATAAAAATAGAAGTGCTAAGAAAATTCCAATAAGAGCTAGAAGTGACATTGCCAAGAATAATAGAGAGGCAATGTGTTCCCGTCGACGTTCAGTGATAGTTGAATCTAACGGAGGAGACCATCCCTTTGTTTTACTTTCAATGATTGTGAATTCATCTTCAGCTCCATCGTACATTGCAAATGGAATATATTCTCCTTCTGACCATTGCATTATATCAACAAGTCCCAGTCTCTCGTTATTCGCAAACTTCACTTTACCCTGAAAAAAACCGTTTGATATCATCGATTTCAAATAAAAATTCACTTACCGTTAATCCTTGAAACGATGAATTGTCAATTGCTTCAATCATTTTATGATGAGAGAACTCTGCATTATCACCCATTGAATGACTGAGAGCAATCGCCAGAGTCCATAAACCATCATAAAGATATCCTCTCCAAGTGTTATTCGAATCTTGTTTGCTGATTTCTTCCCAAACGTCACCAGCTCTCTGAAACAGAAAATCCCGGTTTTAATATTATAGTTTTTGAAAACACTTCTTTCGGAACTCTTTTGTCAACTTGATTGTTCCTCTTATCAGTACATTTTCCCCTTTTTTCTACAAAACATCAAAACTGAAACGTTTAAAAGTTCTTACCGTATTCCCAATAATCTTCGTGTCAATATCTCTTCTCGATAAAGCGAATTCCACGGAAAAATGATTTCTTGCGGCCTCTTTCATTTCTTCGGCAGTACAATTGTCATGTGTCTTGTTCAACCATCTGAAAATCGAAACCTTCATCTCCGATAAAATGGAATCTTTTTTACTTCACAGAATGATATCCAGGAAGAATCCAAACGTAATTGTCTCCATACATTCCTCGATGATATCCTGCACAGAGTACTGTAGATGCCATTTCTTCGTCCACATCCACGAGTACAATCCGAACATCTCGCTCCTAAAAACATCAAGTTGACCCCTTTTTTCTACAATTTAGTTTTGGAAATTCCGAGTCATTTCTCTCGAATAATAAGATGTTGTACATGTAAGCATCGAAACGAACGGATTCTCCCTCGGGATTCTTCTGTCTGGTTATCTGGAAAGCCAATCGAGAGGACATTGTGTGACTCTCGGGGGCGACACGACAAGACCGCCTTCTCGCTCATTATTTATCTTCTTCTTCGTTTCCCGACACGACACAAAAAAGGAAAAAAAGAGAAGGATGGATAAAGAAACGATCACAAACCTTGAGCTCATCGAGTTCAGCACCGACAGTTTCAATTTGTTCCCAATTCACTCCGGCCGTATGGACGATCTTCACTCCGAATCCATGCTCCAATCGAGTTGTCAATGCCTCATGCGGCTGAAAATTACAATTGAATTTTGATTTTTTTTTCTCCTACCGACTACTTCAATAGTTATTTTCATATGACTGATAAAAATGTTCTTATCAGTGAAGTATACGGTAATAAATACTGTATTTCTGAAATTCGAGTCACCGACTAACAGTTCGTTGTTTTGTGAGTGAATTTAAGAGAAGAAAGTAAGTCAGACACATGATAGTGATTGAGAATAATTCAAAGTTGTCGAGTGTTTTTTCGATTTATCTATTATTGAGTTCCTAACAAAAAATTCTTTATTGAAATATATCAGGATTCCCCTAGAGTCTTTAGTTACTGAATCGAGCGGAAATTCTAAAGAAATATCATATTGAATGTCATTTGAACTAAAGTTTTACATTCAAAAGTAAAGTTTGGCTTGATTTCGAATCAAAAACTTCAATTGATCGTGTTTTTCATTCTTAACACATGAAAGTATTTTTCCATTCAACGTTCTATATTTCGAAATGAAACACAAGGTGTCAATGTTGTATTAATCTCGATTCATTTCCCTCTCATCTTGTTTTTTGTGAATCTGTAAAGAGAATGTCACTCTCATTTCCATCAAAAAATGAGTCGCTTGTCCGTTTGCGTGTCAAGTCTTTTTCTCAATATTCCCTTTTTTTCTTCTTCCGGTGGAAACTTTCAAATGAATAATTCGGACTTTTCCTTACCAACGCGTATCTCGGTTGATCGTTTTGTTTCACTGTCCCAACACGTTTCCATCCAAAATGATTCACGAATTTGCACTTTGCCATATTCGTATTTCGACTTCCAGGTACAATTCGGAAAAACGTCGGAAACAACTGCAATTGACAATTCATTGTTTCTCTTTCTTTTTCTTCATACTCTTTCAATTTTAAAACGAGCACCCCGCGAAGAAAAAAGAAAAAAGAAAAAAGAGCTTCTGAAGGGGCTCGAAATCTTGCCCAAGGCCAATTTTTCTTTCCCACACCGGAAGACTTTCATGAATTTCTTCGATTCTAAATTGGGCTCTCTTCCCAATTTTCTCAAAAACTTACTTCATGGGAATCAGAGGAAGCGAATTTTGCATGAGTCTCCGCATATGATAGTTGAACGATTTGCCAATATTTTAATGCCATTGCAATTGGTTCATTCACCTGAAAACGAACTCAAATTTCTTTTTGAACTTGTTGAAAAAGGAAGTACTAGCTTTTCGATTCGATTTGGTTGAATTTTTGAACTTTTTTCTGGATAATTTCTAAGTACACTGAATTCCAATTGTTATCAATCGGAAGAATATTGAAAACCAGCGAAATAGTTTTTGATTTTAGTTCCAAATAACCGAAAAGAACGCTTATTTAATTGTAGCAGGTGCTACTTTATAATTGAATATATATCAATTATCGAGAGACTCAAAGAATTATTTCTTCTCTTCCATTTCATTTTCCACAAAGTTCATGAAGCTCACTTCAGTACATTGTCCTCCAAGAATAGCCACTGGTCTTGGTCTTGAAGCAATCAAATCGAATAATGCCTTCATTCCTTGTGATGTTTTACACTGTAAACATTCAGAAACATTTCGATATTTCAACCCATTTTCATCAATATTTTCTTTCAATAACTCATTTTTCTCTCATTTTTCGTCTCGTTTCGTCTAACCCATTTAGTTAAAGCATTCAAGCGTTTAACATGGTGCACTGCCCCCATTATTTTAGTCTTTTCTATAGTTTTCTTCCGTCGACAACGTCGTTTGTGCATGAATTCTGACACAAAAAAGATGAGGTAACCGTGAAAAAAGAGGCAACTTGAGAACTCTTGAAGCAATATTCCACAAAGAAATAAAAACGTGTGATGGCTCAAGAGAGCCAAAATTGACTCAATTGAAGAGAGGACCCTGGTCGCAAATTGAATTTGTTCGATATCGAATGGAAGAAACGAAGAAGAAGAAGGCAAAATGACGAGAAAAGAAGAGAAAAAAACGACTTACATGAGTGTCTTTTACTATCATTTCTAGACGATATCCTTGAAGAATACAAGATCTTGAATGTACATGGGAAAGAGCAGTTCGAATTGCTGGAAGAGCATCTGGGAATCCTTCTTTCTGAACTGTGAATACTCCAAGTGGCAAAGGAATTCCTCCATGTCGACGCTGAAAGTATAGAAAGTCATGGGCTATTCTTTCGATCTAGGATCGATTTCTCTGAAACGACTGAAGTACAGTGATGCTGAGTTTCTAGTTTTTTGATTTCCGAGTAATATTTCTTTTGATTCTGTTAAGATAACACTTACCTTACAACTCAGCTCCTCACCGGCTTCATAATTTTCAACAACTCCGACGGCAAAGAGCAGTGAAAAAAGCCAATATGTTATCATGCTCCGTTGTTCCAAATCATCGGAATCAATGTTCTTAATTCGAAAGATGACAAAAAATAAATTCGGAACACAGGATCGAAAAAGTGTAGAGAGAGAGAAAGGGTATTGGAAGAGACACAACTAGGTCCGTCAGCTGCTCCTTCGCTTCGTCGCCGGAGGGTCTCTCCATACTATCAAAAAGTGGGCGGAGTCTTAGCGGCAAGGAGCATGCGGGAGGAGGACTGCAAAATGAGAGAAAAGAGAGAAAGCGAAAAAAAATGAAGAGAAGAAACATCTTAGATTCTTCCGAAATGTTGAAACAGGTGCATTCGGGTTGATCCAATCCTGAAGAATCTGTCTGTTTTCATCCTGCGGGTGCTATTTAACACGCCAGCTGTGAAAAGAAACTCATTCAGAATAAACAATTACATCAATTTGCGGCAGTGGCATATGTAAACTTATGTGAGTTGCTTTATTTTTTAATCAAGTTTTGAATTAAATTATACATTGCTATATCCTGAGACTCATGAAAAGAGAAAATGAAAAACTGAAACCCGATAAGGAGAGGTAATTCGTGTAAATAAATTATCAGAAAAAGTCAATAAATTATTCTTGATGTTCTCTCATAAATGTATTGATAACGCCCGCGAATACAGAATCGTGTTGAATAGTATGTTGAGCAATCAGACCGAAGCAGACTGCTCCAATGGCAACATGTGAAAGAATGTGTGACATCCCTGGTGTAGTGGCAAAAATCTGGAATTAATTAAAAATTGCCAATATTGATGAGAACAGAATTGTTACAAGATAGGAAAATGAGGTGGCAAACAATGAAGCTCCGAGGAACATTGAAGTCGCAAAAGTGGGAAAAACGGTAGTGAAAGAAGGTGTTCGTTCTCCAAGATACTCTTTGATTCGACGCCAGCTAAATCGTAAAACTAATAATTCAAAAACGATATATAATAAACTTACTTATAAATAATTCTGATTGTCATATTGATAATGTTGGCAACTATGAATCCAGCAGAATTAATATAAACGCATAACACATAATTGATGAAAAGATGAAGCGCCGAAGTCACGAAAAGGAATTTTCCATGGGTATATATTTCGTAGTTATTCATACTTGCCATGGCAAATCCTTCAGTGATTCCGTTGATAGCCGTGACCAAAATATATCCGGAGTACAATGAAAGAAGTAAAGCTCCTCCATTATCAGATAAAAGGCTCCCTCCATATACCCCAATTGCTGTTGAAGAATACGGTATTCCAAAAACGCAGGCGACAAATCCAATAACTCCGACAACGTGAAGAATAGTCGTAAGATTCTTGATTAACTCATCGTGATTGTCTGTATTTCTGTTGAATACACCACTCTCTTTTCGAATTGTATTCGAGAAATATGCATTACAATTTTCATCGATTGGCGATAGAACCGTTCGAACAACAATGCTTCCAAGTCTCTCAACAGCATCGTAGACAGCTGAAAGCAAAAAGATTTTTGCAAGTTATTTCTGACGAAACAATACCTTGCTGTTTCAAAGTCAGCAATTCAGTGAAAGTCATTACATAGGAACTTCCATCAGTAAGTAGTTGTTTTAGAATAGAATGGGCAAACAATGTAAACACTGCGTTCACAGAATCCCGGTCAATTCCTTCTTCGATTTTAGGGAATAAATCAGAGAAGTTCGAGAACTCTTGAAGTTCCGGAATTGATTTTTTCTGAACGTAGAAGTAGAATGCGATGAAATTGAATAAAAGATAGGTGATTGCTCCGAAATACTGAGAATAAGCAAAAAGATCAAGATGATACATTTGAGGAAAAATGAAAAGACCAGCAAGTACGAAAATTCTTTTGACACAGATCAGTATCCCTTGTCCGATTGCAAAATGTTGTCCAAGCGATCCCGAAGTTGCTTCCAATCTTAATAAACTGCAATATTTACATCTTCTTTACGATGCTCACCGGAGAGAGATCACAGAGAATGGTTCAGCTATTGATTCGATTATGGCGGATATTGGGAATGATAATAGAACATTCCAAGAAACATCGTCAGAAGTTGAAGAGAAAGTACACCAAAAATAGATACCAATGACACTAAGCACTGTTGAAATCAGCGGACTCAACCAAAGAATATTTATAAACTTTGGAAGAGATCCGCGTTGGATCGCTGCTTTTCTAAGGGGCTCTCGTGTTAGAAACAGAATTGATGAGTAGAGAAGTGTCAATCTGAAATAAGAGTTTTTTTGATTTTCAAGCATACTACCATCAACCGTACGAATGAAAAGCAATTTTATCCGATATTATGAACTCAAAAAATTTTACCTTACATTAACAAGACCTAAAACGTCATTATCGATTCTTCTAAGAAGATACATATTTATGACAAATGAAAGCGTTCGAGCAATCAACTGAAATAATATTTTTGATTCTTTTGATATATGTGACAAATTACCTGTCCTCCTAGATTGTGTGCAAGAGATGAAAATAAGGATGTCATGGTGTTTACCTGGAAAAGATCTTAATTTTCAGGAAACTATTTTGGTTTCTGATATTTTCAACGAAACTGAGCAATAATGGTGCGATCATTTAGTGAATATTTATGAGTATTTAAATTCTTTGGTAGACGAAAAAGGATGGGAGTTTTGCCAGTTTATTGGCTCTTTTCAGTGAATATCCATGTTGGCGAACGATTCAGATATGCATAGGGTCGGAGAGAGAGAGAGAGGGAGAGAGAGACTACGAGAGAATAATTGGTTGTGCAGAGTGTTCGGGTGCAGTGTTGAAGGCAAAAGAAGATGTTTCATGAGAATGGATGGCAGGGATTTTGTTGTAGCATGTCTTATTGGATTCAAATTTTCTTTTATTTTAAGCAACCTGTGAGTAACTTCCTATTTACTATGCTCAGGTTTTCTTTCAGTATCACAATTCTCTTCGTTTCTGTCTGTCCACTTTTGAAAGTCTCGATAAGGGCACTGATCACAAGATTTCATGTTTGACTGATCGCCTGACTGAATTTAGGTGAATGTAGTCCTTGTGATCAATTTAAATGGTTGAGTCAAAAATATCAACGTATCGTCGTTGATGTTTTTGTCACCTCTTCGGATTCCATTTTTCTTAATATTTCCACACTGTATATTTCTAGACTTGAATTTCTGAGGGTCTTTCTAATCGCTATTTTCCAAAAGCATCCTATAGACTACGAACTAGTGAGTGTCAGAACATTCGAGTTATGGCGTGATGTTTCTGACGTCTTATTCCTTGATAGGGTGATACAATCAGAACACGAATTAAGTGCTTGAAACATTCTCTGCTTCTAATGTCTTATTGAGACTCATAATCAATCAATTATGATGCAAAAAATTCAACCAGAACTGTTCACAGCGCTGATGTAGAGATGAATTTCGAATACCACGATTATCAAAAATTCATCGACTTCATTCCAATATAAGAAGGTACATAACTACCACGATAAAACTCAGAATTTCGAAAATTTTGAAGCTGTTTCATTCACACAGAACTAACCGAATTAGGAAAAAAAAGGGAGAGAACAGAAAATCTGGATAAATTTTATGAATGGGGTGTAGTTTGCTTGCTATAAATAAAGGATAAATAAAAAGGGGCCAATTATCTGAAAAAAAAACGCCGTGGAGTTTTTACAAGTTTGAATAAGTCGAAAATTCATGAATAGTTAGAAGCGACTTGTTTTTTTGCACAAACGACGAAGGCATGAGAAGTGTAGAAATGAAAAGGGTAAGCTCAGAAACGAGGAGAACAGTTTCTCTACGAATTGAGCTCGGTTACCTCAACAAAAGGAAACATGACAAGTACGTACAACAAGTCAACTGGGAAATGTTGGCGATGCAATATGTAAGAGAATAGTTGGTGGATTTCGAGGGGGAATAAAAATGTGTGAGCAGGGTTATCAGTTTTCTGAACTGATTACAGGTATTGTCCGAGCCAACGAATTCCTTCTCCATAACCTTGACGCTGAAGAACAGAGCACATGAATACTTCCATAGGCCGAGAAGCCAACTCGTTGCGTGAAACGTCTCCTAAAACAGATAAACATTTTGGATCGAAGAAAGCAGGAACATTTATAAATTAGACCAATTTTTCACCTTTTCCAGTGCACAAATGTTGAATATTAAGATGCCACTTGAGTTGATCCTCACTAAGTGCTCCAGGCTTGTCGATCTTGTTTCCAAGAACAAGGACTGGAACGGACGCGATTTGTTCATCCTGAAGCAATGATTCAAGTTCAACGCGACTTTCTTGCATTCTTTCGGCATCGGCCACATCGATCAGGAAAACCACAGCATCCACGGCTGGGAAGTAGTCTTTCCAAACGCGTCTTGCTGGAAATTATAAAAAATGAGGAGTACGTTGAGGCTTGCAAAAACCTTGAGCGTGGCCTCCGAGATCATAAGTAGTAAACGAGATTCCTCCTAGTGACATTTGCTCAGATGCTGTAAAAATTGATTCATAACTGGTTTTTTGATAACGCCGTCATCCATTTTTTGATAATAAGAACAGGTTCATCAGCTGTGAGAGAAGTCGTCACAATCAGTCATCTGTGTTAAAGCTACAGAAGACATACTCCTAATTGCCTTTGGACAATCCATTATCTCCTCTTCCTTTTTCAGAAATAGCGAGTGCAAAACGTTGAAAACAATACATATCCTGAAACTTACTTGGATGGAGAGTAGGAACGTGCTGAGCAATTCTGTCATCCTTGAGCATATGAAGCAATGTTGTTTTTCCAGCGTTGTCAAGTCCTAAGAACACTAATTTTCCTTTTTTGTTGGCCAATCCTACAATAATATATTTTTAATCACAGTTTTTCGGAACCTAGCCACTAACCCAACATGTTGAGTACTCCATTGAACCAGTCCCACAAAAACGACATTTTTATGACTTTTTATCTGAAAACTGACGCACTTTGGAAAACTCAGAATAAAAAAACAAGATGAACAATACAGAAAAATTATTGATACAGATAAACGGAGAATAGAGTGAAAACGGCGACGAGGAGAGAACAACGAGGCGGCGACAAACTGTGTATCGTGTGTTGCCGCAACAGAGACAGCGACACGAGGTTCCACGTGTATCAGAAAAATAGAAGATACACAGAATGATAATCGAATAATTTCAAAGTTGAAAAGATGTAGCTCTTGAATTAAGAAGACTTTGAAACAAAATCTGGAGAGCGCTGACGTGTCCAAAGTGGCAGCTGAGAAATGAAACGCGCCAATAGAATATAAGCGCGTCAACTAACGATATGCGCTTTTCTCGTGAGCGGCAGAAAAGAAACAAAGAACACACATCGAATAATAAGTGGTATTTGGAAACTCATTCCGAATAGAACAATCAAATAAAACATTTAGGAGGTAGAAAACCATGTAATTTTGAATGGTATGAAGCGTAAATAAAGATCTTCAAATAAAATCTATTTTTATTAATCCTAATTCACTGAAGAAGAGCAATCGTCAAAAACTATTACATAAATTTTCAGACTTGTGGCACAACTAAATAATGAACAGGAGAACAAAAACAGTTGTTTTCAAGAGTGAAAACCGGGTAGTGGTCAATTATAAGAAAAATGCTAATTCATATTAGCTATGAAGTACCTAAATTTAAACAGATTTCGAAAGTTGAGGAGAAATGGGAGAACACGAGTGAGATTCAAACATAAAGTGATAGAACTTTTTAATTTAACTTTTGAAGATCTCAAACTATTTACCTAAAAGCTTTGAAAAAATTTCTGACTTGTGCAAAAACCGGCAACAGTTGGGAAAATACTACAGGGGTTAGCAATGAGATAACACAGAAGGGTTGGTGTCATGGGATACGAGATTGTGTAAATTATAATTCGCATTTAACCGTTCTCTAAAGGCACAAGAACAAAGTTCCAATAATTTTTTAGAATGGCGCGAGTTCTTTGGACTAAAAGTTGTAATTTAAGCGTTTATAGAGAAGTCAATTAGTCAAATAATGTATGAGCAATTTGGTTTAATAAAAAATATCAATCTTTTCACTTCTTGAAACTTTGTTTCTGCGCCTATTAAAACGTTTAGCGAAATGATCATCTCAGCATTCAAAATGTAGCGTTTGAACTTAGCTCGTAGCAGCTATTTCCGGCGTCAAAGAGAATAGTGAGATTACCTTTTTGGATAGAATAAACTGGGATGGGGGAGGGGGCGGGGGGCGAGTTTAAATTACAGAGAAATTAATGGTATTAGGGGATCTCATGACATAATTATTACAAAATGTATGTATATGCTGTTCCAGATGGAGTGAGATGGCAGATACCAAAAATGGACAAGACCGGGTGAACTATAATAAAGTATCGTGCACGTCAGTACACTTTACGAGGGGTATTAAAATGGGAAGAGGGAAATGGGAACAAGATGTATGGTACATGATTCTATGATAACTCGGAAAATTTGGGTGAGAACTAACAAAGAACAAAATATGTTGATGGGGTGAGAGTCATATAATGAATTATATTTTAGAAAGAGGTGTTGTTGACTGAAGAGTCCGATGGGCTGTCTACTCCGGTAGGCGACAAGTTAGAGATGTTCGGTGACATATTGCTTTGGGCGTTGTTGCTATTGTTATGGCTGTTGGAAGAGGATGATGATGACGAGAAAAGTCCCGGAAACGAGTTAACGAACGAGGTGGTCGTTGGGTATTTCGGGAACGTCAAATCGCTGGCCAGTGTGAGAGAGCTGAATGAATCGAACATGCTAGGGCTGAGCAGCGAATAGTCAAAAACGTTGCCCCCGAGCAAACCATTCGATCCAGCGAGAGTTGGACTCTGAAAAAGTTAATGACTGAACCACCCTCGTTTTACACTGAACAAACCAGAATAGATCCTCCAAAAGTGGTAGTTGGAACAGTTCCGGTTGGCGACATGAGCATTGGTCCTGGACTGCGCATGGGAGTTGGCGAAAGAAGTGGAACAGCTGTCATCATGCGAGCTGGATTAGGTGATTTCATGGGACGGTAAGTTCCGTTTATGATAGCAAGCTCCATGAGCTGTTTTCTCTTCAATTCGTCAGTTCCTTCAGGCTGAAAAGAACAAGAACTGAATGATAAAAGGATACTGAACACGAACAGCTGGGACAAGCAACTTTTTGACTTGCTCTAGAGCGGCTTGAAGTTTGACGTGTACACGATTTTCGGTGTCTTCGCATTGCACCAAAACATGCAAATCATCTTCGAGATGCTCCCAGTTGGCTTTTCCACGGTGAGCGCTTTCCTTTAATGACTAAATTTTATTAAATAATGGCATATGGTGTTGACTAACCTTCGACTTGTCACGCATCGATCCTTTTCCTCGCACCATGATTTTGCAACCCGTATCTTGTTCGAGCTGTTTTGCAGTCATTCCGCGTGGTCCAAGAATTCTACCGACAAAGTTGTACTGAAGAATTTTATACTAATCAGAACAAAAATTGAAGATATTACATCTGGATAATCGTTTTTGGGGACGTATATCTTCTCGGTGATCGAAATCATATCTCCCGCAGGTTCTGGAAGCTCCACGCGTGGAAACTCTGTTTGGAAAAGAGCAACACGAACACGACCGATTTCTGAAACAAACAGTCAAATTATACTTTCTCATGAACAGTCACCATCATCTAGAAGACGCTCGACATTGTTGAACATGTGTGGGAACAACGTTAGATGTTTCTTCTCCTTGACAAGATCGGCTAGATACTCGACAGTTGCTTCCACTTCGACTGGCTCAGTGGTTGTAGGAGAGAACAAGCTCTTGTCTGTTGGAGACGTTCCATAGCTCATCGGAGTGGCTGGAAGCGTCGGCGAGAAGATGCTTCGACTTTTTGTATTGAACATTGTCGGCGAGAAGATAGAGTTCGGTGTTTGACTGTAGGCGCTCGAAATAGGCGAAATCACGTTCCGCTGGTTGTTGTTAAGTGATAAACGAGCTGGAGGTGGTGCTCGAACGGAACTCCATCCATCGCGCCGAGTTTCCGAAGACAACAGACCATCTGAGATGACGATCAATGAGTTTTTGTGAAAGTTTCATGTACAGAGGATATCTTTCATATTATTCAAGTTTACTTACCACGACCATGGTTTTCTAACTGTGCCGACACGCCGAACGTTGGAGTCGCACACGACGGCATCCTAAGTAGCAAAACCTAAAAAATTTTCCGAGTGAATCGAAATGAAGATTAAGAGCGGATGAATATTGAAGGGAAGACGCTTCGAAGATTTTCGAAATTCAGGTTCTAGGGAAACCGCTCGAATTACGATGGAAAAGCCAAAATTTTTCAGTAAGAATTCACTAAAAATTTTCGAATATTCAGAGAAACAACTGACAAAAACCGATGAAAACGAAAGGAAAAACTACATTTTATTTAGAAAAGGACCTAAAATTTGAAACAGCTACCGTAATCTACAATGTTCATAACGAGACCAAGAACGTTTTTGAAACAATGTTCCTTTAAACCAATGAAATTGAAATTAAATGAAACCAATTGAAACTAAATGCTAAATAAATGCTAGAAGTCTAAATATGAAATTTGTGCAAAAATATTGGTGAGTATATACAGTTAACTTTAAATGTTTCTTCGACGTTTATATAAGTCTAAAAAAGCATTTTCAACACTTTTTTGTCTTCTGCACACTTTCTAGTCACATACCATATCCTCAAAGACATTCCTTTTATATTCCCAAAGCAAAAACACCATTGTTTTAAAAATTGTTTATTGAAATTAACTGATTTCAATCTGTGAATTTATAATCTACTACACAAAATATGAAAAATAAAAAATCATAAAATAGTTGGTCAACAGTATATACAGACAAAACAAGGCGAGAAAGACGAGAAAATTTGAAGTTTTGAGCAGTACGTTAGCGAGCAATCAAAACGAGATCAGAGTGAATTGAGCACCTATTTTGATCTATCGCTTAGTGAGTGCGGTATCCACCGTCTGGCTTAGCTGGAGCCTCAGTTGCTTGGTATCCTCCTCCAGCAGCTGGTTGCTCTGGCTCTTCATGGGTCTCTTCAGCTGGTTGCTCTTCATCATAAGACTCTTCCTTGGTCTCAACAGCTGGGGCGGTTTGCTCGTATCCTGGCTTTTGCTCCTGAAAAAAGTTATTCAGTATGAAAATATTCGTTTCTTGATAGATAAATTGATAGGAAATTGTTGATTCTAAGTGAACACAGATCTCCTATACATACAGTGAAAGTAGGTGCTGGTGGAACATAAGGGGCTGGTGCTGCTGGTGCATTTTCTTCAGCGGTAACCTCTTCAAAAGAAGTGTCCGTTGGTTGGACAGGTGCAATTGGTGCTTCAGTTTGTTCTTCGTATACCTCTTCTACTGGGGCTTGTGTCTGTTGAACTGGGTATTCAGTGACTTGGGGTGCAACTGGGGCAGAGGTCTCAAAAGTTTCTGGTGCTTGTGGGACTGGGTCAACGTGTGGTTGTGGTGCTGGCTCAACAACAACTTGTGGTTCAATAACTTGGGGTTCGGTGATTTGTGGGGCTGGCTGAACTGGCTCAACGTGTGGTTGTGGTGCTGGCTCAACAACTTGTGGCTCTGGGACTGGCTCAACAACTTGTGGCTCGGCTGGCTCAACAATTTCCTCTTCATATTCTTCAGTGTTCACCTCGGTAGCTTCCTCGACTGGGGCAGAGGTGGCAACTGGAACTGGAGCTGGTGCTGGCTCCTCGACGTGGGTCTCCTCAACATGTGGCTCTTCGATGTGGGTCTCTTCGACGGTAGTGGTTGGGGCAACTGGAGCTGGTTGAACGTTTTCGTAGGTTGGAGCTGGAGCTGGGGCAGAAGTTGCAACGGCAACGATTTCGGTCTCCTCGGCTTCAGATCCTCCAGTGGCGGCAGCTCCTCCTTGCGCTCCGTATCCTTCCTCGGCGGTTTCTCCAGTTTGAACAACGGTGTTGGTTTGGTCAACAACTGATGTAGCGGCTCCGGTCTCTTCACCGTATCCTCCAGCGGCAGAGGATCCTCCTTGTTGAGAGATGGTTCCCTCAGATGTAGCAGCGGTCGCATCAACATGAACAGCGGCTGGTCCTTGTTCGTATCCAGCTGGAGCGACAGCTCCTCCTTGTTGCTGAGAAGTGTATCCTCCGTTTACAGCTGCTGGTCCTTGGTTGTAAGCTCCTCCAGCTGAAACTGGGGCTCCGGCTCCGGCGTATCCTTGGGAAGCGATTTGTCCTCCTTGGACGGCACCAGCATATCCTCCTTGAGCTCCTTGAACTGCTTGGGCTCCGGCGTATCCTCCTTGGGCTCCTTGAGCTCCGGCGTATCCTCCTTGGGCTCCTTGAGCTCCGGCGTATCCTCCTTGGGCTCCTTGGGCTCCGGCGTATCCTCCTTGGGCGGCTCCTCCGTGGATTCCGGTATCATATTGACCTCCAGCTCCGGCAGATGGGTAAGCTGGTCCTCCTCCGAGTCCTCCGAAAGCTGGTGGTGGTGGTGGTGGGGGTGGAGCGGCATATCCGACTGGGGCTCTTGGATAACCAGCAGCTGGAGCAGCATAACTAGAATCACATAAAAATGATACAGAACTAGTATGATATAACTCACGCAGCAGCAGATGCTCCACCGCATGGGTTAGCACAGGCTGGTTGAGATGGTTGGCAACAGCCACCGCCTCCACCAAGACCTCCAATACATCCAAGAGCTGGAGAAGCAAGAAGAGCAATCAAAAAGAACTGAAACAAAAGACAGTGAGAAAGGTAATAAAGAAAAAAGGAGAACTCACACTAGCCATGACGACGACACAAATTTGTGTGTTAGAGTGTGTGTAGTAGCGTTTAATGAAAGATTCGGTCAGCTTAAGTAGTGCCCTTGTCACTCCTCCCCTCACCTTCTCCGGCTGCGTGAAAGAGAAAGGCGCTGGCGCAACATGCGCGGAGGGGGCAAGCCGCTTGCGTAAAACAGTTTTCTGAAATCGAACCTAGACGTGTCTCCATCAATGACACAATCTATCGTCTCGGAATGTGGTGTACTATTGGGGGTAGCAAGCTAACACCCGGCCACTGTCGCACTGGTGACCAGTGCCACCTTGAGAAGGACCGGTATATTTTTGAAGAGCGAGGTGAGAAGACGAAAGAAAAAAATGGAAACAAACTTTAAAAAAATAGATATCATATCCTGAGATAGCTAATTCAAACATGGAATAAAAACGAGCAGGTGCATACAAACTTGACAGGATCTCTTAGAAAAGTGTCTACATTACAGTCAAAGACAGTCTTTTTAATCTCATTCTATCTTATATTTCTATCAATACGCACTCACATTTTATATAATGGTAGGCTTTTTTCAATTTGGAGATATCCAGACTGTGAAGGTTTTGAATTAAGATTATGTTATGAATCTGTAGTTGAACCACTACAGGCCCAATTCAAAACGTATTCTCTTATTTGTTCTGATTTGAACATTGGTTTTAGTTTTTCAGTTTCAATGTTTTGCATGCGACTCTCTTTCTCATGTAGTGTTATTCTGAGTTTCCAAATGATTCATTCTTCTGAAACTCCTTTTCCTATTGCGTCAGTTATTTTTTTGTCATCTCATTTCCTTGATTCCTGTGACTCCATTCAATCCATTCAGTCACTCAGTCGGCATATTCCGTCTTTATTCGATCGTTTCCATTTGTTTCATTAGCTTCTCAAATGTCTCCATCTATTGCGTAACCGATTGTTGTGCGGAGAAAACATTTCGATTGATAACCGATTCACTTGATTAATTGGCAGGCGTCCCGATCAGGACCTAAGCTTTTTCCCTTTCATTTTCAATATATTCGTGTGTAACGAAGAAAAGTGGAGGAAAGGGAGAATAGGAGGAGACAGATAGAGTATAAAGTGACGATGGTTTCAATATCAGATATGGATGAGCTGATGAACTTATGAAACTGGAAAACCGTTCCTTGAACGTTTTGCAGAACCTCATCAGTCACTTTCGCTCTCTCTCTTTCATTGATCTCATAAAAACTTGATAAGACTATACATATATTCAAAGATTGTTCCTCTATCATTTGTTGAATATTCAACATTTTTTATTGAATAGAGGTCGCCAAAACGGTATTATTATTTGAACGCAAACTCAATGAACCTAGCGAAGAGAAGATATATTTGGGGTGAAAACTAGAAAATATTCAATGTGTAAAACAAAAAAACTTGTCTAGCCCTTCTGATAGATCTCATATATTTCTGTCGTGTTACTCATCTTATTTCTCTCATAAAATAGTTCGTCGCATTGGAAACTAGGGAGTGGTTTTTTCTGAATAAAAATAACTGAACTGTATTCCAATGGTTCGTGAATGAATGATTCGAGCATTCAGAAGAAATCTCACTGGATACACAGTTGAGAGTTTGTTCGAAAAGATACTGATGTAAATAATATGTAAGAAAGAAGGAAGCAAATTCGCTTTCACTCCGATACCTAGATGTCAGTATTAGCATGATTAGATGTGTGTATCATGTTTTGTCTGAATATTAACATAGTATTATTTCTGCCACGTCATGCATTCATCAACTATCATCAAACATCAGGTACCTCCGTGATGGTGGCCACTCTTCCGGTTCCGTGATTCTCTCTCTCTCTCTCTCTCTCTCTCTCTCTCTCTCAGAAGTCTTCGAAGTGACTCTATAAACAGAAATTGTTGTCAAGCATGCTGCATTCAACCCAAAAATTCTGCCAATTACGCAATCCTCTCAGATCTCTTTTTCGCCGCGTGGTCGTTTCTTTTTTCCGATTTCGCAGATGAAATTCGTTTTATCGCTCAGTGGGATCCGATCGCTGGCAGATGCTTTCTTCTCTTTTTTCGACGCCCCAAAATCCTTCATTACGCAATTTTGCGACGAGTTTTTGTTCTTCGGTGACGCCTATCATACCTTGGTTGACCTTGACAGAATCAAGCTTCTTCTTCGTCTTCTTCTCCATGATTTTTATCTTTTTCACAGCTTAAGATTTAGAAAAAATGAAACGAAAAGCCATTGAAACGAAAAGGAGAAAAGGGAGAAAGAAAGAAACAAGAATAAGTTATTTATTAAGAATTTCAGAAAAAGAAATGGAAATGAGTTGTCAGAAAACAGAATGTACAGAAAGAAGGCATCGGTTCAATTGAGGAGATAGAGAATGCTTTGCATTATTTTTCGAATGATTATTATCACTTTGGGAGAAAAAAGGAATGAAATTGGCGCCTATTTGCACATTGAGATGAGATGAGAAAACGGAGAAGATAAGAATTATGTCAGAGGAATCAATTATTTAGAAGATCCAATATCTTCTTCCGTATGGATTTTCATTTTCGATTGTCTCAATTTGAATTGGCTCACTCACTTGTTTCGTCTCAGCTCCTTGTACCTGAAAATACATTTTGTTGATAATGCAATGATCTGATTTTCTCGAAAACATCTGCAGGGATAAAACATAATTCTGATTGTTACACATTTCAAAAGTAACAAATTAAACTTGAATGAATAACCGGAGAGTGTCAGTTTTATGACCCGGAAGAGTGAAAGAATGTTGTTTTAAAGTGTGTAACCTCACGAGGGTTACGTCACAAACGTGTTCTGCTTTGTCATGCCTCCGGAACCAAAAGTGATACTTACCTTTGCAAATTTGCTTCCGTATTCACCGAGATTTGGTACGACTTCGGTTTCCGTGGAAACCTAAAACTACGTGTTGTGTGTTTTTTGAAGTGATTGAAACAAAGAAATCGTTTACCTTGTTCTCAACTGATTTCTCCTCTTCATAGTCATTTCCATTTGTTTGTGCTGGTACCGATGGTTCAGGCTGTGAAAAGTGGAACTTAGCCATGCGGAACAAATTGAAAATGATTAAGTTACCTGTGTTGGAGCAGCTGATTCCTCTTTGTTCTCTTCCCGAGATGTTATGTTTTCAAAGAATTGTGAAACTGGTGCAGCTGATGTTGGTAGAACTTGAACTGTGACTTCGGCAATTGGTTCTTCAGTGATTGTTTGAATGACTGCTGGTTCTGGTTGAAGAGGAACTTGTGGAGTTACGACTTCATGAACTTCAATTGGAATTTCGAAAGCAATCGTTGGCGTTGGCTCTGAAGTTGTTACTTCAACATGGACGGCTGGTGCAACTGGTTGGAGATGAACTTGTGGCAATGGCTTTGGAGCCTCAACGTATCCAACTGTAGTCTCGGCGACTGGAGCAGAAGTAACTTGTGGTTGATATGTTTGTACTGGTTGAATTTGTTGGATTGGTTGAGGAATGATTGGAGCAGTTTCTTCTGGAACAACAGCTACTGGTTCTGGATTAGATGGAGCAATATTGTGAGATGGTTCGGCAGTTGGAACATCTTTTCGATCTTCATTCAATGGAACATCATAGTCATCTCCTTCTGTTTGGATGATAGCTGGTTTCTGATTTGGATTTGGTTCCACAGTGACTTGGTGAAGATCCAAGTTGTTGGTAGGAGTAGCAGTGGCTGTATCAAGCTGAAAAACAAGGAATTGCAACGTATATCAGGTAATATTTCCTTATATTTAGGTTTAAATATGCAGAAAAAACATACGGAAGCAAGAAGTTCATTGACAGTTGCTTGTTCATTGCTTGGAATGTTAGATGGAACAGATGGTTGATCGTAATCAGAACCTCCAGTTGCTTCGATTCTGTCTTCTTCGGCCACTACTTTCTGAAATGTTCGTTTTCAACATTCAATTGTGAAAAAGTAAGATTACAGTTTCTGGAACAAAGTGAGATGTGGATTGTGTTGCTTCCGGAACAGAAACTTGTACGTTATGAGCAGTTGGAAGAGGAGCTGGTTGAACTGGAGCTGGTTGGATTGGATGAACAACTGGTTGAATAGTCTCAACAACAGTTTGAGGAACAGATGGAACTTGTGGAGCAGGATAATGGATTTGTTGGGGAACTGGTTGTGGTTGGTAAACTTGTGGTTGAATGGTTTGAATTGGTTTTGGAACTGGCTGAACTGGCTGTGGAGCAAATGGAGCAATAGTATTAAGGGCGACTTGTTTTGGGAAAGGAGTTGTTGTCTCAAATGATTGAACAATTTCTTTGACAATTATGGATTCTGGGACAACTCGTTGCTCATTAGATTCAATTGAAGAAAATGATGATGGAACTCGAACTTGATGAGTGGCATGATGTTCAGCAGAAGAAGAAGCAGACGAAGAGGAAGATGAAGATGAAGAAGAAACAGCTGGACGGTTCAAAACACGTTGTTGCTCTTGAACTTGATGAGTTTGGGTCTGGGTTTGTTGCTCATCTCCATATCCAGTTTGAGTATTCACAGAAGTAACAATCTGAAGGAAAATGTTCGCGAATTTCGAGGAAGTCATTAATTCTCAGTAGTTTACTCTACTCACATTATTAGGAGAAGCAACTGCTGGCTCTACAACATTCTCATCTAAAACTGCACTTGCTGGCATGACCTTGGTTAGTACCTGTGCCGTGTTAAGTACTTGTTCCTGTTGTTGCGTCGGCGCAACAGCCACGGTCTTCTGGAATGGAATTACCGGTTATCACCCATTTGAAAAAGCTAACGACGCGGAACTGTACCTGATATGCCACAGGTTGTCCTAGCAATGGCAATGGTTGTACTTGTTGAACTGGTTCAGCAAGATATGCTCCTCCTGCAGAGACGCTTCCAGTTTGAATGGATCCGTAGTTTCCACCTTGTTGAGCACCAGCATAACCTCCTTGAACTTGTTGGAATTGTTGTTGTGGTTGGAAAGAGTTAGCTCCACCGAATTGTTGCTGTTGGAATGGTGCTGGTTGGAATGATGCAGCAGGTGCCTGTGGATAAGCAGCGAAAGGAGCTGGAGCCAATGGAGCAGCTGCATAAACTGGGGCTGGAGCAGCTCCGCCACCTCCTCCACAAGGATTACCACATCCGGCTGCAGGACTACAGCATCCTCCTCCACCACCACCACCAAGACCAAGACCCGGTAGACATCCGATGGCATTACCGAATAAAGATGATATCTATAATTTAAATCGGAAGTGGATTAAGTAGACATAGGTTATTGGTTATTTGAAAAATGATTATTATCTAAGAATGATGATTTCAACAACGGCAAATGAAGAAAAATTGAAGACACTTGATGACTGACAAAACAGAAAAATGTGTGTTTTATTACATGTATTTTCACTTATTTGAACAGAGTAGGAATAACTCCTGACTTTGGAATTTCGTATTAAACTATCAGATTGAACAAAGTATACCATTCTGATACATCTTAGTTTCTGATTATTCGAAGTGATCTGGATTAAAGTTAAGCATCAAAAAAGCTTTGGAAAAACAGAAAAAAAAAGAGACAGATGTTCCGGATTCAACATTTTCAAAATCCGTACTTGATTTCAGACAAAGATAAATCTCATTAAAAATTTTTACCCGAGAATATGGGAACATATAGGGAAGATACAATCAGAATGGAAAATCTTTAAATGAATAAAATTTGAAAAAAGAAACACTCACCAAAATAAGCCTGGATACGTATTTCATGGCAGGAATGGGTGACAAGAAAGTCAGCAGCTATCGGTATAGGCTGCCTTTTATGCTGAGGAGCTTCTTGGCTGATGTCCACGTACCGTAGCCACACCTCCTTCAGGTTCGAAATCCCATTCGTTGTCGCCCGCAGTGGACACTCTCTCTCTTCTATCGTCTCTCTTTTCCCTTCTACGTCTCCAATGCTTCATCCCAAAAAAACCAGAGCGAGCGTTCGGCTTCGGGTTCAATGGGCCGGTAAGATCTGCGTCTCCAACCAGAGACATTGATATTTCATTGACGATAATGCAACACTATTGATATGGGGGAGTGAGAGAAAATAGAGGTGGGATTGTTTATATCATAATGATCATAAACCCGCCAAAAGGTGTTTTGTGTTGTGCCTTTCGAATATATCAATCAGTGGAAAAGGCTTGTTCCTTGCTTATCTTCCTGGTTACACTGTTTACGCAGAAAATTAGTGGAAAAATTAGGAAAAGATTGTGAATGACGAACAGTGGAAACATTTTTCGTATTTCTTTTACAAATTTTTACGATTTACTAAAATGAATTTGATAGTCACTACGTGATTATGAAGTTGCGAACGGAGTTATCAACCGTGCTGAATAACAAAACTTTTCTCTCACTCTCTCTCTCTACTTCTATAATCTTATAAAGGAAAGTAGTTTCACGAAACTTCAACTAATATTTTTCGGAAGTCTCAGAAGATTTCATTTTCATGATCCAGAAGATGTTTATCTGTGATTATCCCAGGCCTCACCCCCCTAAAACACATCCACAAACCGATTCGCCCATTCGTCAGAATTATCATATCAACTCTCTCTTCCTTCTTCCTTCTTTTCCTTTTTCCTTTTATCTCCTCCTCCAGTCTACAATTGCCATTTGCATCCTCGATTACGTAACCCGAATCGTATAATCGTATGCGTCTCGTACATATGTAGTTTTTGGGGATTCATGGCCGCCAATGGCAAACTCAAAAAGTCTCGTACCGTAACAAGTTTTAATTGGAACAGAATACACGCAATCCTCTTTCTTCTTTTCCTTTCTCCTTACCTTCTTACGCAATTTTTAACGCGAATCTTTCCAGGGGACTTCCTAGCCGTCAGAATGATTGATTCGAGACGAAACGGATGATCAAGATGTTGCAAAAAATGATAAAACTTCACTGCAAACTTGATTCGAATTGCGCTTTTGAAAGTTAAAATGTATCTATTGTTGAGAGTAATTCGACCGTTTGCACTCGAGATTTGTCAAGAAATGGACAAAAGGCAAACGAAAAGAAGCAGTTATTATGGGATAGTGAAACTTTCGAAGCGATAAAAATTGGAAAGGTTTCCAATGGCAAGATCATATTTCAAAAAGGGAAAAGAAGTCTATATGAAAATCATTCAATTTTTATTTCTTTGAAGAGCGAATGTTGATTAAATGACACGTATCAGTGGTATTGAGTGTAATCGAAAACCAAAATTTCTTCATTCTCATCTCTGACAACTTTCCACATCTGATGCTCCAAACTCCTTTTCAGTACCTCCTTATTGCTGAGTTCAACTGATTTTACAACTTGAATTCCTTCTCTGCAATGAGATTTAAACTACCTTTGATAATTGGTAATTAGTTACCTAAAACATTTCGAAACAATTGAGTTTTCAATCATTCCTCCAAATCCTCGATTTCTATATTCAGGGAAAGTATACTGATGATTTAACTGTCCATGCAATCCGATCATTTCAAATGCCACGGGTTTATCCTGATGAAAGATACAAGAAGTTGGAAGACGTTTAATGATTTCTCTTAAAACAAACATTGATACAATCAATTGGAATGTAACTCTCACTTTATTTGTAGAATGGTTTCCGCAGTAGCGAACTTCCACGTGGAATTGACGATTTCCGAGTTAGATAGTTGAGTGGAACCGATCGAAAACGAAGGAGGAAGAGTGATTGCATCAGTTTTTGATTGGATTTCCGAATAAACAGATGATGGAAGGTAAAAGTTGTTGCATGCAACATTGAAATCCTCTCGGAGATCGAAGTGATCAATAAAGAATTTTCTCGCCTGAAAAATATTGGTCTGAGTGGAATTAATTGAGTAATCAACAGATTCAAATGTTTATCTCAATTATAACTTTCCATTTCCTACCCAAGTGATTTTTTCTCATATCCTTACCGGAATTGAAAGCTCTGAAGTTGCAACAAGAAGTTCGATTTTTCCGAGATCAGGTTCCATTAATTTGATTTGTTCCAGACCAAAGATGACGTCATTCTCAATAACCGTCTGGTCGCTTCCGATCATCAGAATAGGCCTAGACAACACGATTTTTTCATTTCAAGGATCATTCCATAAATCTTACCGACAACTATCTGGGATAAGATCATGACGGAAGACATAAAAGTATTTGGAATTGTTCGTATGCAGGTAGTAAAAGTCACATGGATGATTGGGAAGCCTTTCTTCCAGTTGGAACTTTGCTGCATTTCCAAATAATGCAAGTTTCGGTTTCGATTGAAAAAATGGAAGAAAAGTGGTGAGTTGTTGGGAAGATAGCTTGGAGAACATAGAACAATGAATTGTTGAATGTAGATAACAAGGTCATAAAGAGAGATAAAACGAAACAAAATGATAATGTGATATCATTGTTCTGTATTCTTTTATTTCTCTAAATCTCCATTATGCAGTTAAAATGCAGAATTAAGTTCAGAAAATCAATGTACAATTAGGAAAACGTGTAATCCTTTCTTCAAAGATCCAATCAGATATTCACAGTTCTGAAACAACTTCTCGGTCGATTTTCTCAATTCTCTTCTCTTCTGGTTTGTTGAGACGAACACTGAATACAACCTGAAATTGATTGAATTCATATTTTATAGTATAAAATAATATATTACCTTGTGTTGAATATCCCAGTAAACACAACATCCATGATAGAAAATAACCATGAAAACATCGAGATATTCAACGAGGGCAAACAGTTCATATGCTGAAATCTCATTGATTCTTAGTTTCAGATATTGATTCATACCCCAAGTGAAACATGCTTTCCAATAAAGTGCATAAAAAGTGGCAATAGCCGGAGCAGAAAGAAAGTAGCAAATACTGATTGCTATTTTCACATGATACGATATTCGACCCTGAGATTTCGAAAATTTAGTAGAAACCAAAAGAAACAAATTTACATAAGGATTCAAAAAATACAGAGACTGCGAATGACAAACAGTGTTGGAGATGAAGAAAAGAAGAGCGATGACTCCGAAACTGTAGAAGAAACAAACATGCCAAACTGAAAATGAAATGTCTTCAAAAAATATGAAATGCCTTCTTACTTCCATGTTCTTTCTCACCAATTGCCGAAAGACCGCTGAGAAGAATAAGTTCAGTGACGCCAAATAACAAGTAGAGATGTCTATGCATTTTATACCAAAAACGTCTTTTATTGTTTTTACTTTCCAGTCGACCATAACGAACCCCTGAAATACTTGTGACGTCAATTCTTTTTGGTTCTTGAATAATTCATAAATGTTAGAAAAGACTTACAACCAACAGAAAGTTCAAGTAATCTGAAAGGAATATGAAAAAAGATGCAAAGTTGCCAGACAAGTCCTTCGAGAGTCAAATTTATAATTCTGGAGAGAGATGGAAGAAATGCTCTCTGAAAGTTAAACGATATAATATTAAAAACTAAAGAAAACTAGAGAATCAAATGATTTGAAATCAAAAGAATTGACTTACTCCACAGATCCATGCATAATTTGTAATTTTATCTTGATGCAAAGTGATCGCAGTGAGAATAGCAAAGAAGGCGGCAAATAGTGGAGGAACGAATCCAACCCAAAACAACAAAGTGGTATTCAATTGAAATAATTCCTGGAATAGGCCAGTTCAAATGAACTTATGAATAGGAAAACTCACTGTTGAGCCCGGTTTCTTTTTGTGAACACTTTCAAAACGTTTTTCAAGCAACATAATAGGAAAAGACGAAGGATTTCGACAACAAAACTGCGCAATTCTTTGAACAGTAGTAAGAAAGTAGGACAAGCTTAATGATGCCGACAATGGAGAGAAAAACGAGGAATAGAAGAGAGGAATGAGAACTTTGCAACGGGTTAGATCGACATTTTTGAGTGGATTACAAATGTAGAAAAGATTACTGCGTGTTGTTTCTGAATTGACTTAGAACGGGTACCGTTGACTTTAAGATGACACTTTCATGTGTCAAAACATATTGTTTCGAATAAGAACACAGATTCCAACTAGGCGCGAAATGGCAGTTCATAGTGGGATGTTTTCTTTCCTTTCCTCTAATAGAAGGGCATGGAAACTCGAGAGAATTAAACGATTCGAGTAGGATTACAAAGATGAACAAGGTTCAAAAACTTCTAGCCTTTCTGAAATAAGTTCAGTTAACTATAGTATACTTCAGCAATACATATTACAAATTGACAGACAATATGTGAAATCGTTGTGATGTCTAATTATTACGATGATCCATTTGAGATCAAACATATCCGCGATAACTCGTTTTCCACCCACTCTTCTTCCTATTCTTCCCGTCCTTTTTGCTGTCTCTCTCGTTCAGGAAATGAGGAATGAGCAGGAAATTGTAGGCCGCGGAGGCGCCGTTTGGAGCGGCTAAACGAAAGAAAACACGGAGGAGACGACACGGCGAAGGAGTACAATGAAAAGAGAAATGTTTTGATATTCGTCAGCTTCTTTTCATATTTCTTCTGGAAATACTCTCCATTTTTCATTGTTATTTTTTATCTCGAGTTCATTTCAAATATTGGATTTCTCGTGTTTTCCGGAGTACGAATCGGGGATTATAATCGGATAGCGGAGGGAAGAAAGAGCACAAAAAAGTCCATGATTATATGAGAAAATCAGAAAATCTGGGTAGACAGACTCGATACAAATATAAAAGTGCTCTGGATTCTGATTGATCAAAACTTATCGAAAAAGTATCAGACGGAGGACACAGAGAAATTACTTCTTTGACTTGTTGTCAATGTTCCACAAGATCCTTTCAGTCTTGACAGAATAATCATAATAAAAGATACATAACTTGTCACTACTTGTGTTTTTCTTCTTCTTCTGAACCATCCCATTCGTCTAAATTCAAAGAATAGAACTCTTCCTTCTTTTAGTGGTTTGTCACCACAAAAACAAAGTGTCATAGCCATCTTTTTGCCTTCGGAATCACGCTCCATTAGTGTCGACGTCGATCCCTTTTCTTGCTCATGAACTCCACTTTTTCTCCAAATTTCATTTTCTCACTACACGATGCAATTTCTTTCAAATATTCTTTTTTGAAGAACATCATGTCCAATTAAACAATCAGATTCGTTGCTGTCTGTTCAAATTGCTTCGATTTCTTTAATAGTGGATTAGAATGAACTCCATAGGTTTCGTTAAATTGTCGATTCAAAAAAGGAAAAATAATAAAAAGTTATATGGACCTACTCTCTTACGCGCTCTCCTCTCTCTCTCTCTCTCTCTCTCTCTCTCTTTCTCTCTCTCTCTCTTTTCTTCGTTTAAGTTTCTTAGAAAATCAAATGATCTTTGGCAGAAGTATTCCAATTACTTTAATTAGTTATCGGACTAACTCATCTTCTTCTCTTTTCATATCATTTCCATATTTTTGAACTTATTTCCTATTCATAAAATTCATTACTCTTTTTGAGTGTGTGCTCTGAAATGCTTTCGATAGACATTTTCCTATTTTTTTCCAAATTCTGATGTCCTCCGGAAAGAAATATTGTCTTCCTGGTGGTGACTAATTCTTGCTTTTTGGGAAACATTGTTTCGATAAAAAATTGAGAATTATAATTTTGTAAAGAAGCAAGATCTTTATATTCATGAAGGGCATCTCCGATTTATAAAAAAAATTAGTTTTGAAATGTAGCTATTGTTGCTTTTAATCAACTTTTTTGAAGTTCACTTATGAAAATTCTTATTCACTGTGATTGATCAGATATTTTGGCAGTCGTGATCTCACGGATTTCTCTACTTTGTACTCTTATAAAATTGCCCCAAACGAACAGAAAAGTACAATTTTCTGGTTTCCGGCAGGTATCCATCAGAGTCAATCTAAAAACTAAATACAGAGAGATAGGAAAAAAGGTATGAAAGTGTCTTTCGTATCTTCTAAAGTTGGTTGCAAAAGTAAAAAATGAGATAGAAGAAGCCGTGGATCTAATCCGGCCGCCCTGAAATGAATGTATCCTTTCTGCTTCTTTCTTATTTCCTCCATCAAGTGATCACCAATTCAGTCGGCTTTCCGAGGATAACCTTGCTCCTTTTTCTTCTTCTTCTTCTTCCTTTGACTCGAAACCAATCTGAGGCAGAGACCACACTTTTTTTTTGTTTTGTTTTCTAATTTATGGCAGACTTCTTGGCTTCTTTTCTTTCTTACTCCTGCTTTTAGTTCTTATGGATTGCAGAAGGATATCAGAAGAGAAGGGAGGAAAATGAATACATGCCTCTCTATTATTTTCTTGTTTCTTCTTGCTTTGCCGTTTTGCTTCTTCTCAATTCTTGCTTTTTCTTCATTTTTCTTCTCCGGATGTCTAATTATATATTCCGTTCATCCTTCTCCCAGTCTTTTTTTTGTGCAATCGAGACCTTGTTCTGAACTTTTCTGGAAACCTTGTTTTTCGAAATGAGATGAAGCCTAATATCGTTTAGTATTCCAGCTAATCCCTGTGCGAAAAGATTAAATCGGATGAGGATTTCTATAATGATTTCATAACATTTTTATATTTTCAGATGTCGAATGAACACGAAGATTTCGAACCAATTGATGGGGTCGATGATATTCAGATTCCACAATCCAGTACCATTGATCATCTGTAAGTTGATTCTTCCTTCAAAATTTTAAATCTCAAAACAGACAGTTTAAGTTTGAAAAGTGTGCTTCTGATTATCAATAGAAGTGATATCTCTATCGAGATTTGTATATCGAGAAAACAATCAATTCGAAAAGAAGAACTCATTCAAATCAATTTGTTTATTTTTCCAATGTCTGGACTAAACGGATGAGCCCGTGTTTTATGAGAATACTTCTTCATAGATTTAGCAACTGAAGTAGGAAATCCGTCTCGTATCCAATAAACCTCAATTCTACTTTTGTATCTTATTTGATCTGAAACCAAAGTACACCATCGTCATGACTTCTATCACCAAAATGTAATCAGATCTTTCAAAAAAAATTAATCTTTCTTGAAAACTCCCAAAATTTATTTGAAATCCAACGGAAATCGAAGATAGGCGCACAGCGATAACGGCGACGACACGTCGTATTAGTTTTGTCGTTTTTATGTGGAAAGGGAGGCAGTTTCCCGTCATTTTCCTCCTTTTTCCAACATTTACTTTACTTTCTGCGTCTCCCACTGTTTTCTTTTTCTCCTTTTTTGTTATACTTTGTCCATAACTGAAGTCATAAGAAATGATATAAAAACTGTCAGCTGTAGTCTGAAAACGTTTTTAGTCAGACTGCAAAGAACCTATAAAATTAATATGAATGAGAAGACAATCTGAGTTCAGTATTGTATTTCAATTACTTCAATTTTGAATGAACTGAGAAGTATATCTGAACCAAAATGACAAAAGTGTGGTCGGGCCCAACGCCACTCCACATCACCGTGCTTGTGGGTTGTTTACCGGGCTCGATTATATCGAGGAGATCACTCGGGGCGGTTAGGCTTTTCGGCAATGTTCGGCATGAGTCACCGAGATCCGCCATAAAGAACACCGGAATGAAGGGAGTAACAATAAGACACCGGACCACGAGGGCGCGCATTTTTGAGGAAACCTATAAACTAGCGGCGCTTGAAGCAGCCGACATCTCCCTACTCGCGCTTATCACTATCTTTTGTATGTGCATACTAGAAGTTGAAGAGAGGTTAAAACGGAATAAAGTTATGATGAACAGCTGTTTCTTTTCGATTCTCACCGAAGCCTTTAAGAAAATAAACTCATATTTTACAGTATCGTAGAAGGAAATAACAACAATAATACGGGTGATACAGTATCAAATGTAATAGTCGAGAACTGGATTTTTGCTCCAATAGCAGTTACAATTCAAAAAATGAACATGTCGAAACAGAATAATGTGTTCAATATTGGAGAAAAAGAGAGTAAAAAACAATTTTTAGCAGAGGTATACTTTCAAACGAAATCAAAATGAAACGAATGGAATGTAATTTACAGGCGCTCATTCCATTTCTTTTTGCCGGTCTCGGACTCATTTTAGCAGGAGTAATGCTCGAATCAGCTGAAGGTTCGGAATTCTTCACTACTCTTCCAGATGCAGTCATTATGGTTCCTACTCTTGTTGGATTAAAAGGAAATCTGGAAATGACATTGTCTTCCAGACTATCTACATTGGTGAGACGAGAAGAGAACAAATAAAAATAAACTCTGATAGTTCAGGCCAATCTTGGTTTCATGGAGAGCCGGAAAGATAAAATGAATGTGGCATTATCCAATATGGCTCTTATTCAATGTCAGGCGATTGCTGTTTCATCATTAGCAGTTATTCCTGTTTTATTCATTGGTGAACAAACAGTAATTCGAATCTCTATATATTTTCAGAGAGTTAAGAATCTTTTTTTCAGATTTCATTTGCTGATACCCTTTGTCTTTTGCTATCAGCAGTTGTCACTGCTTCCCTTGCTTCTCTTGTACTTTCTCTTCTAATGGTTGCCGTTGTAATTGCTGCTCGTCGCTGGAAACTCAATCCGGATAACATCTCGACTCCAGTTGCGGCATCTCTTGGTGACGTGTCAACTCTCTACATTCTGGTTTGTCTATTACGGTCGTTTCATTGGGAATAGGAAATTCATTTTGCAGTTGAGCGTAGGAACTTTGGTGTGTCGTATGAGGGATTTACATATTACTTTACTCATTGTCATCTTAATATTTTTCTATGTATTAGCAATTGGTGGAGCAGTCATTGCTTCGGAGGATAGATTCACTTTAGAGGTATGTGAAGTACATTGAATACTGTTTCAAATGGAACTCAGGTTTTGAAAAATGGATGGTGGCCTATTTTATGTGCAATGGTGATAACAACAATCAGTGGACTTGTTCTGAAGAAATCAATGCACACATATCCGCCGCTAGCAGCATTCCAACCGTTGATCAATGGTCTTGGTGGTAATTTAGTTGCAGTTCAGGCAAGTCGAATATCAACACAACTGCATAGAGCACGAAAGAATCGAGAAATTGAAGTGAGACCTCTTCATCATTATGTAAATCCAATCAGAGCATTCCTTGGAAGAAGTTAGTCATGAGCAGAGAAAGTCAACACATTTCATCTCATTTCAGACGAAGATGCATCGGCGGCCCAGATTCTTCTTGGAATTTCAATTCCATCGAATATCATTTTCATTTTTATCATTTTCTTATTCGGAGTTGGTTTTCATAATACGACAACATTCACTTTTTCTTTTGTTTTAGTCTGTGCAATTCAGGTATTGATTCTCTTATTAAATGTCCATATTCAAATAGTGTTTTCAGGTAACTATTCTTCTTTACATTTGTCAAATTTTGGTTCGTGCAATGTGGATTATGCGTATTGATCCGGATAACTCTGCAATTCCATTCCTAACAGCACTTGGAGATCTCATCGGTTCCCTTCTTCTTATTCTTTGTTTCTGGAGTCAATGGAAATATTTTGGACTTCCTGTATCTGTTGATCAATATACTGGACATAAATTTGGACATTAGCGATACTTTAAATTAGGGTTTAACATACGAACGGGTTTTTATTTTGATTGAATAAATAGTTCATTCCTTAAAATATTTCAATAATCGCCATCTCATTTAGTCTTATTATGCAAACATATCTTTCGAAAAAGTTTAAAACAAATATGAGAAATATATCACAAACTTTAGCTACAGCAATTGTTCAAAGCCTCCACGCATTTGAAAAGTATCAATTATCTGTCTTCAAAAACAAGATCGTTATAAGATCCGTTTCCTTTTGATATAAAAAATGGTGGGTACAAAATAGAGTTTTTCAATTATAATCTCGAGAATCTTTGATCAACTTATGACTACCCGATGATATGGCTACGGGAACAACGTCATTGTACTTTGAAAAAGAACTTCCAAATGTCCATCTAATAAAACAAAAAATGCTCACAACGTATCTTCAAATGGCCAATAACCGCATAATACATGTACTATGCAACTGAAAAAAGTGCAAAAAAATATCATGGAATCTCTCCTAGGTTTGTGAATTGTTCCGTAAGTTGTTCAAAGATGACGGATAACTATGTTTTGTTCAGAGAGAGGAACACTTGATGATAATAATGAGCTCGAATTGATAACAAGAGATACTCCATATTTTCTTGAGTTGATAATGAACAACGGAAGCTACCCAAATTACGAAAAAACCATCTTGGTATAAAGAACTGATTATTTTTATGCATGTTTATGTTTAAAAAAATGATTGGAATGATTAATTAAGATTTTCCTTCAAATGACATCTGGGAAGTATCATGACCTTAATTCCATTTCATTTCCGATCAGGTCAAAAACTTTTTATTACAAAAAAGTTCTGTGAAATGATATTTGGAATGTGTACATCTTTGAGATTAATGATCTCTCTTATAAATTATACAGATCCGTTCTATTCGTGATTTGACAAAGTCGAACATGATTGAAGTTGTTTAAAACAATTCTAATAGTAAGTCATTACTCATGCTTCTTTGAGAAACAAATCATAGTATTGAAAAGAAAACGGGCAGTTTTCTGTCCACTGAAGTGTGCGCTCCCGTCTATTATGACTGCTGCCGCATTCGTCAGTCTTCTCACACCCGTTTCTCTTCGTTTTTTTCTCTTTTCGTTCCAATTTTATTTCATTTGAAACGATTTCAGATAAATTTATCAATCGATAATCTTTTTGTGCATGTTTTGTTCTCACTTTTCTCCAATGTTCATTCTTTTTTTTCTGTTTTTCTTCTTCCGATATTGAGTAAACAAAGGCAACACAAATCGACTGAATTTCCACGTTTTCAGTGTTATTCTATCTGTTTCTCTATTACTTTTTAGTCTTTTTCGAACAAAATATCTTTCTTATCGTTTGTTTGCGGCTGTTAAATTGTTTCGTGACTCATTTTTAGCGAGTTTTCTAAATTGAAAAGAAAATATCGAATCATTTTTCATTTGGTCTCGCAGCGATTTCACGTTGTTCCGGTGCATCGCATCTCGATGAAATGGTGAAGGAAAGCTTCTGGTGTCTGTTTAAGACGTTTACAGTCGAATATTTCGCAATATTAAAAATATTGATTTTTAATATTACAAAATATATTGAACAGAAAAATAGATAGAGGCATGAATAAATTGATGTAAATGGTCGAAACTGTTAGATCTGGATTAATTTTATGAGAAATTCACAGAAGAAATAATATGTGTTGTTGAATGATATCTTAATAGTATTAGAATTCTCGAAATAATGCGATGATTCAAGTTGAAGTTTTCCCTCGTGATATACAGCATATGTAGCATACATTGAAATATATAATTGTACCCGGTGATATCTCCTGCAATGGAGCAATTTACTTCATTAAAACTGAAACATTACGGTTTTGATGTTATTCTGTTTTATAACTGTCATTAATATTAACTTTTCTGTTTTCGAAGACAGAGCACATTTCAGAACTCAGTTTTCGATATTTTCCCCGCTTATTTTACATATTCAAAACGGTTGGTTGCCTGCGTCGCGTATTACGTCGCGGTTGCATTACTGTTGTCCACGCATGTGATCATCAGTTACAGTATCATTCACTATTCTGTTATGTTCAAACAGATTGTGATCCTAGTATAAGCTTTTCTTAAATTACTCTTTTCTCAATGCTCGCCTAGATGATATCAAGATAAATTTTATTCAGTTTCTCTCGCTACCTCTTATTTTTTTGTTCAAGCTTTGAAATATTCTTATTGAAATATTACATTGCTAAGATTATTCGTGCAGCATCTATGTCTTAGCATTTCATTGGTACAATAACTGATATTGCTCATGTTGTCAATGACTTGTGCAAAACAACTGTCAAAATGGTATATTTCGGATACTGGGTTGTTCATTCATGTTTCCACTTCTACTGTATATATCATGTAAACGATATACATGCATGTTCTATCACAGTACTTTTTGTGAGACATGATCTTTTCTCAAATACCCATACTTCCCTCTCTCCTTCTCTCCCTCTTACCCGTGATCGGCAGTCTGCCCAAAGAGCACCTCTTCCTCATTTTTCTTGTCCTTTCCTCCTCCTTCTTTTGGAGACAGTTCTCTCCATGTGTTGGCCTTATACCAGACGTCCTCCAGTGCTCGCCTGTTCCGTAATATTGCGCGCTTTACGTTTGAATGTTGGAAATTATAAGAGATTCTGATCTTGTACTTACAATTTTAGAACGTTCTTCTTCAGTAATACTCTTTATCATAATTATTTTCAATTTTCAACATCTACCAACTAACTCAAACTGGTTTAAACCTCTTTATGGTAATCTAGTGTTTTCACTCTGTTTTTTTTTGTTTGAGCTAGTGAAATCACAGACTTAGCTGTAAAGTCAGCTATTTGAAGTAACCAAATCATTAAGGTTTGAGTAGTTGTATATTTCTGATAACATAGAATAAATCTTCATCAGTGCAGGATTACGATCATAAGGGTAAGACTTCACTGATGAAGCAATATGAGATCTGAAAACTAATCAGCCCTCTGAGTTCTTCCCGTTCATCTTCTTCACATCAATTATAAATTTCTTGATTTCATAGATTCTGTGTGACATTGGCTTACATGCGATGTATCCAAGTCAGCGCCTCTTATTCACTCGCCTGCGTCTCTTTTCCATCCAAACAGCACCCCTATTTTCTTCCCCACTCTTTTCTCCTTTTCCACTGCAATCTTCTGTCAAACATTTCGTTTCGTATTGTTTCTGTTTATAGTTCACCAAATAATTTAATTTTTTCACACAGTGTCGGGAGGCTGCTTCTCATTTCGAATGTCTAATCTTACTTTTCTCTGAACTGTCTCAACACTTTTATCCGTCTTTATCCTATTCCGCTCTCATCTGAGTTTTCATTGAGAAAAAAAGTTATTTGCAGATATGGATATCCACTCTATACCGAGTTTGAAAGATCGTTCAGTTGGGATGGCTTCAATTCTGAAGAGATATGGAGCCTCAATGGCAAACCACAAAAATTACAGCCGAAGAGAGTTCATCACTACTCTTGCTGAAGCTTATACAGATTTAGAAATCGAGGAAAGACCAGAAACGCCAGAGACAATAAGTAATGAAAATGGTGAAGAAATAGAAGAACCGATTACACAAATCGAGGTGAGGATTCATTCAATTTTAAACTATTTATTCATTAAAGAATATGTTGAAGTAGACACATTATATTTCATTTATTTTTTTAATTGAAACAATTAATTATTAAATAAAAAAAAAGATTAATCGCGATTACCATAAACTGCAGAAAGCGCGCTCCACGAAACTGTCAGTTTCTTCAAATTAATTTTAATAATTTGAGCATTTGATGGAACTTTCTTTTTTTCAAACTCTTCGAAGCTTGACCAAATTAAAAAATTTTCTTAATTAAAAAAAGTATATTTTACACTTGTAAAACTTGAGAAAAGCTAGAAAACAAATAGTTTCAACTCCATTTCGCTTTACGCGAACTAATTTTCGACTTTTGAAGTTTTCTACCTTTTAATTACTTTCCAACTAGACCCGCATTCCTTGAGATTCATCAAGTCTATTTTAATTTCTTGATAAATTATTTTTTTTGATATTTAAATTATTTTTCAGTGGCTCCCTCTTCAATGTCCGAAGTGTTTCCGAAAAGCTACAGACACACAAGCTCTTCTAGTCCATTTGGTAGAGATCCATGGGAAGCCAGAAGACAAACTGTGGTACAAAGAATTCAATACGGTTGGATTGGATCTAAATCAGATTCTCGAAAAGGCGATGTCTCGACAAACTGATAACAGTCGGGTCAAAAGGTATGAAATTATAATCGTGAGTTGATTGAGAAACATTTTTGCAGAAAATTCAACAATTCGAACGATGTTATCGTTTGTCCAACGGAATCTAGATTGGCACCATTCATGATGATGAGACATCTTCAGATTTTCATCCGGGAAATACCGTCAGCAGTAACTGATGGAATTTCCTTGAAAGTGAAGGTAATAACAACGAATTCAATAAAAACAATTCATGCTTTTAGTCAAAATTAAAGCATTTACAGAATAAAGATAAAGAAACAGTTATAATCTTCTCGTTCCAAAAAGTTGACAAAGTCCGCAGAAGAATAAAACGAGCGATGGCGAAAAAACTGTCGGCAAAGCAAGTTTTCTCTCAGTTTTTAAAAAAAATATATACGTACTTTTCAGTATGTTCCTACAATTGGAAAAACGATGCGGAATTGATTCCATCGCGGATATTGACATTGTTTTGAAGCGTTCAAGAACCGCAGAAGAACAAAATGCTTTGATTGAATCATTAGATCTTCCTGCAAACTGTTCCCGTGGTGACATTATTAAGAAAGTAGAGGAGATGAAAGCTAAACAAGAGGAGGTGAAGTAAGTATTACAATTTTTATTTGAATACTACTGAAAATTACAAACATGTTTTCGTCTAATACAAAATTGTTCTATCGTCATCTTAAAAGCAACCATGTTTCGTTAGTCCGTTTTGCAGCAACGTCTACACGAAAGTGGTTAAACCAGACGGTCAAGTTATGTCAAAAGAAGAAAAGAGACTGATTTCATCGCTGACAAACGACATGGTGATGCCCGTTGCAGGAAAAAGAAAGACGACATTCAAAAATTTAAGTGAATTGGTTCCAAAAAAACGCCAAAAAACCACATCTCCCCAATAGTTCGTCTTGTTTAAGTCTTGGGTTCCAGTTTCAAACTAATCAATTTACTATCATCTTTCTTGTTCCGGGTGTACTAAACCCCTTTTGCAGAAGTGTTCTCTAATTATTTTCATGAGTATATTGAAGCTCGGTAGAAAATGATCCCAGAAAGCACGGAAAACCATTTAAATTCATAGAAGCCACACGGTCGCTTGAATCAATTTTTGTAGCAACTCATCAGCACTAACTTGTTAAAGGTTTTACTGTGTTCTTTGTTATCTTTTTGTCCGTGGATATCCTCCCGTAACAATCTAACACCCCTTACTGTTATTTGTTTCTTTTTTTGCATACCATCATCTACCCAAGTTTCTATGTCATATTCATTGATATTGCAATAAATTATTGACTCATCTGATGTACTTACGCATTCCGAATTCACAGTGGAAAATTACAATGTTTGTTAGAAATTTTCAGAAGATAGACAAAAACATTTGAATACAGAACTCTCGGGAGAGAACCTGTTCCTGAAGATACCCAATTTTCTTTCCTACTAATACAAGTTCATATAAACTGGCACTTTCCAGAAAAAATCAGCCGGATTCTAAAATTAAACATTGTTCTATTCGAGGATTCACATAGAATGATGATTCCTCCTACGACTTTCAAATCCCAGACTTCTCAGATTACACGTTTCTTTCGGAACCCTTTAAACCCAGTTAATATATTGCATCATTTCTTCATTCTTTTCTCCATGATCCATTTCGATTTCGCAATTATTGCACAACTTATTCCCATTTTGTCACATCAAAAAGTTTTATTCATTGCACTTGAAAGGTCATTCAAACAATGACAATGGGGAACTTCTAGATTCTTCTATATCGTAAAGAGTGACGTTTCTTTGATATGCTCTCTTTTATAAATCAATTTCTAATCCTTTATTCTTCCACTCAACATCTCACACTTGTGAGTCGAGTGAAGAAAAACCGAATCGAAAGTCAAATAAATCGACCCACAAACGACCTCCGACTGATTGTTTGCAGCCATTCTGCGTCATCTTTTTCTCGATCCGAAACTAGATTCGACGAAGAATAAGTAGAAAAAGAAGAAGAAGGAGAAGCTGAATTCATTTGATTACGTCATTCAACATCACCACACCCGAAGCATTTTCCACTAATGGACGTTCTCTCGTTCGAGATGTTCATTGCCCATTGTTTAATAAAAAATGAAGAAATTGACACTTGAAAGATCATTTCCGCACGCATTCCATTCTTACTCATGTCTTCAGAAAGTCCTTCAAATACTGAGATATCGACAGACCATTTCGTAGTATTTCGAAAACGTCACATCCGATTTCGAACACATTTTCTGAATTGAAGTTCGATCATCAGTTGTTTGAAGTGTAATATTCGGAAAACGTGTTGGCTCTTTCAACGAAAAAACCTATGTTTGTTCTTGAGTTTATCTGAATCTCCGTTTCGTTTTACAATTTAGTTTTTCGATGAATTTTTGTTGTATTTCTTCTGTTCTCACAAATGCTCCGAGTGATTTAACGATCATTTATCGACCGAAAGATGTGAATGAAACGATTACGTTTTAAATAAATAGAGATTCATTGTTTTTGTTCCAGTTCCTTTCGAGCAATCTTTCGGTAGAAGGAAAGTGCTCTCAATCAAATGAAAAGCTGTGAATGAAAATAGTTATGCCTCAGTCAAAAAGGTCTACGTGACTGTTCATGTTTACACATTTCAGTCGATAATTACCAATGTAATATTCACATTTTACTCCGTGTAGGTCCTCTTCCGCTTCCCATTCCTCCATTTGTAACTTCGTTACTCATCTTGACATATCAAGTCCTGAATCATTATAAAAACGTTCTCTTGACTCCACAATTTTCGTTTTTCGTCAACAACTTACTTAAATTCTAACATTTCTATAATCTTTTTCTGACGCTTTGCAGGAAGAAAACCATAGATAAGTGGCCACAATGTTTTTCCTTTTATTCCATTTCCTCTGATGGATCTTAAGTCTTCTCTAATGTTCTGTGTACTCAAATCGGTTGTTTCTGTTTTCATATATCGCAAACATACCGATTCTTGAAAATCGTTCTTCGACTCTGCTCCCTATTCTAGACACGAACTGCTCTCTCTCTCTCTCTCTCTCTCTCTCTCTCTCTCTCTCTCTCTCTCTCTCTCTCTCTCTCTCTCTCTCTCTCTCTCTCTCTCTCTCTCTCTCTCTCTCTCTCTCTCTCTCTCTCTCTCTCTCTCTCTCTCTCTCTCTCTCTCTCTCTCTCTCTCTCTCTCTCTCTCTCTCTCTCTCTCTCTCTCTCTCTCTCTCTCTCTCTCTCTCTCTCTCTCTCTCTCTCTCTCTCTCTCTCTCTCTCTCTCTCTCTCTCTCTCTCTCTCTCTCTCTCTCTCTCTCTCTCTCTCTCTCTCTCTCTCTCTCTCTCTCTCTCTCTCTCTCTCTCTCTCTCTCTCTCTCTCTCTCTCTCTCTCTCTCTCTCTCTCTCTCTCTCTCTCTCTCTCTCTCTCTCTCTCTCTCTCTCTCTCTCTCTCTCTCTCTCTCTCTCTCTCTCTCTCTCTCTCTCTCTCTCTCTCTCTCTCTCTCTCTCTCTCTCTCTCTCTCTCTCTCTCTCTCTCTCTCTCTCTCTCTCTCTCTCTCTCTCTCTCTCTCTCTCTCTCTCTCTCTCTCTCTCTCTCTCTCTCTCTCTCTCTCTCTCTCTCTCTCTCTCTCTCTCTCTCTCTCTGTCTCTCTCCTCTCTCTCTCTCTCTCTCTCTCTCTCTCTCTCTCTCTCTCTCTCTCTCTCTCTCTCTCTCTCTCTCTCTCTCTCTCTCTCTCTCTCTCTCTCTCTCTCTCTCTCTCTCTCTCTCTCTCTCTCACTTAGTCACCATACTTTCATTCTTGAAATTACTATGCATACATCCCACATGAATTTCTTCCAGTCCCTTCCACTTTCTTCTATCATGTGTTTCCCTCTCTCATTTAGCATTGTTTTCTGTTTGAAATGTCAAGAATGTATTGTCCTTTCAGTTCTTTTTTCCGCATGATTTACCTCCATCTGAGGCCCTTTGCTTATCTAAAACCAATCGAAGTTTCTTATCTCTTCACCGCGGAAAAGGAAACCATCGGAAAATAAGTGTGCAGGACAGTTCTTTTTCAATTCAGGTCGTCAAATATTTGAGCACACCCACCAAACCGCCAATTCTCTCTCTCTCTCTCTCTCTCTCTCTCTCTCTCTTTCAGTTCTTCTTCTTACCTTTACCTTTCATCGATTTGTGGTGTGTGCTCACTTTTTGGATCATATCACTGATTGAATGACGTGGCACTGTTCAATTACTCACATGATCCTCCACTTGAGATTTTCATGATTTGCGCCGCCCACATTCAATTCTATTTCTGGAGTTGCTCTCCAAGAAACTTCTCACAGTTGCCTGTCCATTTACAGTTTCTTTCGTCGAGCTTTCCGTTGATAAGCATTTGTTCATGAGAGAGATGACGCATTCAATCAGTCATTGATGTTTTTAATTCAACCACACCCCATAACTTGTTTCTCCTGTCACATTAATTTATCACTTCTCCAAATCATCCCAAAATGTTCGATATTCCCTCACATTTTTCTATTTTTATCCTTTCCTTTCGTGTAAAGGATTTCCATTAAATCCGTTCGTTTTGAATCTCATCTGTGTAATCCAAATAATATATTCTTCTCAGTAATCCTAAAGTGTTCCTCATATTCATCTCGTCACAAGATTATTAAAATTCATATATCTGCCAAAAGAATTTCGGTTTTTATTTTTTCCATGTATCTTATTTTCGAATCAGTAGTTCCGAAATACGTAACTGCAGCTGTTTTTCTAAAAACTAGACACCTCATAAATACTATCTTTTCTGATCAGAAAATCAAAAACTCAGAATGACAGAATGCCGAATTTTCGACGCTCTTCGATTGATTCGATGATTTTTATCATGACTGTTACAGGTGAAAGAAATTTCGAGAAACCTAGTGTGAACTGACTATTCTCTTATTATCTCTTATTGGAGCTTGAACTTTTTCTATTAATGTTCCTGATTTTGAGAGTCTTTCTCATATTTAGTCCTTCAATAGATATTCTATATCTCATCGTCTCATTGATAAACACTGAATACAGAACTACGTTCTATTTTCCTTTTCAAAACTTCATAACTTCATCATTTTCGTCGAAAGGTTTGAATTTCCATGAATATTCATGATTTTTCTGGACGTCATCATTAGTTTCATCTTCTTTTTTTCCTCTCTCTTTCGTTTTTCAGACTTCATCTCATTCATTTCTCGACGCATTTATTAATTTCCTTTTTTACAATTCAGCTGTTTTTTCCTCGTCTTACACATGTTCTTATTTTGATCATTTCTGTTATTTTCTCACCATTTTCTTCATTTATTTCTGTTTTTTCAGTCAATCAAAATGAGAGCAAAACGTGTTCGTCGTTCAGAGGATCTATCAATTCTTCCAACCTATGAACTAGTTCTTGATCCAGAAGAAGAAGCAAGAGCATTGACAAAAACATTGGAAAATATTGAAAAAGGTTCCCAATTAATGCTAAAATGTTCGATGGCTCAAGAGCAATTCGAAAATCTTGTCTTCAGAGCAAATAACGTGGCAATTGGAGACGGAAGTGGACTCAGGTAGTATCATTTCTTAAACTCTTTTATCAATTCATGACAATTCTTTTTCAGCAAAACTCTGACAATTGATTCATTTTCCCGCATTCACACTGGAATGTACGAGTGTGGAGCAACGAGGAAAAAAGATGGAAAATATCATTCGAGACAGATGAGAGTGAAACAAAAGAGAGATGTTAGTTTCATTTTGACTGACAAGAAGTAATTCAATCATTAAAAACATTCGATTCATATGAATCGCATCTGGGATTCATATATAGAAAACCTATTCACATCCAAATTCAATTACAGGTCAACTCCAATCTTCCACCATGTTCTCCAGAAGACGAGGACTTCTGTGGGAAGAATGGAATATGTCTGATGGATGGCTTAAGACAAATATGCCAGTGAGTACTTATCAATTGAATTCTTATCTCTAAATTCTCCATTTTTCAGTTGTGACGATGGATACATGGGAGAAACATGTGATAAAGTTCTCATGGCTGCATATGATGGTATGCGGTTAAGACAGTTTCATAGTGAGCCTTTCCAACCACTTCTTTTTCTGTTTTTAACTATTGATTCCCAACTAATTCCACCTGAGAAACAATTTTCAGTTTACCTCTAAATTTGAGATATTTCAGTGAAATTCCTAAAAGTTGTCGGCGGAACAACTACATCTCTCAATGTTGTTTGCATCATTATTTCCCTTCTTTTCGTTCTTCTTTACTTCAAAGAACGAAAAACAACGAAGAGATTGAGAAGAGAATTCGGAAAAGTTACAGAGGAATGCGAGATGAAAGATGCGATTTACAAAGGTGCGAAACAGTTTGATTGACGAATAATTAATGACGTATTACAGAGACAACAACAAATAACACTTCAGAAGAACCGAACGAGGGAAATACGTCATTTGCCAGAAATAGTATCAGAAAAATGAGATTAGCATTGAATAGAGTGAGTAGAGATTTGAATGAAATTCCATTCAGGGGATTCCTGTCTAAAAAATCAGAAGTTTTATGATTTTGAGTTTTCAGGCTCGTCTAAATGGTACATCAGAACCGAAACTTTTGGAGAATAAACCTTGAAATCTCAAATGATCTGAATGTATTTAAAACAAAAATTGTGGACGATCTCAATCAATTCCATCAAGTGCAAACAATACGAAAAAGGCAAAAACGGCTAATAAATATCCTTCGAGAGTGCATAAAAATCATGATTCCTTCCCCCCGGTTGTTTTCATTTAATAATAAAAGTATTCATTATTAACTTCTCAATTCTCATAAAATCTGAAAACTCTAAGATGGAACTTTCAAATTTGAATCAACTGTCTGTCATTTCCATAAAATTGAATTACGTATTTGATTGAATTTACTCAATGAGCCGATAACTCACTAATTTGTACATAAGTGTTCGCAAAGCCAATTTTATTCTATTGTCTCCCTCGCTTTCTTCTTTTTTCCCGACACTGCTTCTGGAAATATTCTCTGTGAACTTCTGAGAGCATTATTATGAAATTCGTTCTGAAATCACAAAGTACTCGAACGAATTCCTGAAAAACTGAAGTTCAGATCAATTTCGTGTCGTTTTCAGTAGTCGTCTGTTCCGAAAAAACAATGAATTCAAATAGAATTTCCTATTCGAGCTGTCAAAAAAACTCGTTCCACTCGAGTCGATGCGTATGTTCACGAGCATCATTTCTATCTGAGATAAGCATTCAGAATTCCCATTTTCTTCCTATACATCGCCTTCTTCTTCTTCAAACTTTCGTCGCCCATAAGTGGACTCTATTGAAGCATCACGACGTCGTCTAGATTGAATTACACGATGGGCCGTCTTCCGGCGCTCCTCCAAAGCCAAGATGGTCCTCCTTCTTTTTCCAAAAACTTATCTTTGTATGCTTATTCACACACATATGCATCAACTACTTCCACCTTTTCATTTTCTTTTTCCTTTCTTCCTTGTTCTTCTTCAACACTAACAATTGCAGATTCGAGTGCATTATAAAGAGAAAAGAGCAACAAGAGACCGAGTGTGCAACTGAATTCAAAATGCGTTTTCTGAATGAACGTCGTGCTCCTCGACACACTGGTAATTACTTCAAGGTAGGTGAGCCCTTCTCTTTCCCCTTTTACTCATTACGTGAAGCAAAACGAAGCAGAGCCAAATGCTTTTCAATGTGCCAGTTTCATTTCGCATCGTTACACACCTTCTTCTTTTTCTTTTTCTCCTTCTTCTTCTTCATCTATGAATTCCTCAATTTTTGAACAACTTCATCTAAGTTTTCTTCTTATTTTCAAATCGTTCTCCACAAGAACGAATATTTTTCGGAACTATTTGATTACAGAACTTTCGTTGATCCATGAAAAACTGGATTGAAGCATTGTGAGTAACTTTCGAATCCATTACAACCGTCTTTGCCTTAAAACCACTGATCGATGAGCAACAGTTTTGTATTATCAAGATATTTTCCGAGGAATTCAGAATTCGTCAAATTTCTATTTTCAAGAGAATTTCAAAATATGCAAATAAAAAACATCAATACTCAGAGAAAATACAGTTTTCAGTGAAATTTTTACGATTCGTGTCAAATTGAATACAGTACGGAACAAAAATGAACTGAGATATATTCGAAATTAAAGTTTTTTGTAATTTCCAATCTATATTAGCTTTTCTTTTCTTCTTTCTCTCTCGAAGTCATGATTATTCTGTAATTTGATCCTTTTCCTTCTTCTATGAAGTTCACCTCTTTCTTCTTCTATTATTCTACATTCTTGCAGCAATTTCTCTACCATTAAACTCGATTTCCGGCAAAGAACACCGGAAATTGAGAGTGTTTTTTTCTCTAATCAATTCTCCATCTTCTCGTTTTTTTCCTCATTATCATGCCCTCGATCGACAACAAAAACAAAAGGAAAGCTTGAGTCTTTTTTGGAGTCAAATGGACAACAAACACATTCTTTTACATGTTCGTTCCAGCTTTATTATGAATATGGATTCAGTTGGAAAGTTGTCTGCGTGTCCGCACTTCTCACCTCTTCCTCCTCCTCCTCCTGCTCATTTCCAATCTCCTGTGTTTATGGGCTCGCGACATTTTAGCACATGCTGCTCAAGAAAGATTTATGTAGGCAGTGCCCCGTGGACTCCTCCTCCGTCTTCGTCGCAATTCAATAGAGTTGCTTCTTCTTCTTTTCTACTTCTACTTCTTCTTCCTCCTCTTCTTCTTCTTCTTCTTCGACATCGTCTTCTTTTTTCTGTTTTCTCACCGCTTGTCTCTCCGTCGCCGCGGAAGTGATCTAGAAGTTCGCGGCTGAAAGCACTCCCCAGAGAGATCCGATTACCGAATGCCTTTTATTCGACCAATACATCTATATTTATTTGTGGACTCTGTTTGTTGCATTTAGACTCGTTTTTCCTTTTTCATGTTTAGAAAAAGTTCCCAAAAAGCAGATATCAGAGACGTATTTAATCAGAAAAGAGCAAGAAACCAAAAAAGTGTCAAAGAAGAAGAAAAAAGAAACTGGAGAGAGAGGAAAAGAGCTGTGAATTTTAGATCAAGGGAGATTTTAGACTTTAAGAAGATTTCGAATGTTCTCTTATTTCTCTTCTTCTTCTTCTTCTTATCACTTCATTTGGATGAAAAAGTACTTTTATAGGGCTTTATCGGAATTTCTCTGTATTCAAAAATGTATTTCCACACTAAAACACAGGAATTCAGGTTCCAAATCTTTATTCTTTGTTTTCTTTTACTTCTTTTGAATTCCCCTTTCTCTTGGATTTCCTCACTCTCTCTTATTCCAAAACTAAAAACTCAATTCAAATAAACTTATCTCACACCCATCTATTAATTTTTCCAGCCGAATGCATACCTAGTATCACCATCGGAGACCAGAATCCCTTGCATGGGAAATCGGCAGTCAACGGTCGAAATGAGTCGGTGAGTGTTCTTGATTTTTTATTATCTATTTGTTGTGTTCTTCTCAAAAGTTTCATCCATCAAAAAGGGTATCTTTCCGTTTGTCGGAGTGATGAAAGAGGCTTTCCCTCGAGACATTTCACAATTGGCACTTCTTCAGTCGAAGTTTTCTCTCTGTGTTCTCCGTTTTCTTCCCGATTTTTCATCAACTTGGATTTCGATTATCAACTCTTCTTCCTCTTCCATTCTTTGTCTTCTTAGGGGGCGGCTCCCTTCGTTCACACTGTCTTCTACCCATTTTGAAAAAGAGAAACGGAGTCTGTGCATAATTCACGAAAAACTGAGAGCCGTCCATCGTCGTGCTAGCAGCTTCCACTCCCTTACCAACCCATTTTTCTTTGCCCAGACTCTATATTTACATACCTTTTTCCTTTCAAACGAACCCCAGTTTATAGCCAAGTTTCCGTAGGTTTCTCCAACTATTTCACCTGTTGTTTCTCCACGGCCTCTGATAGTTTCGGAGCAAGTCATTTCTATCGATTCGGATATTTTTCTATGTTTCACTAGTTTCACTATGAAAGCTCAGCTACTTTATTTTTTCTAAAACCCGCTTTTTTCTGTGAATTTTTCTAAGAAACAACAAACAAAAAATGACAGTTATCCAATCTATTCTCCAGTTTCGAGTGTCAGAAATCGTATTTGTGAATCGTTTGTTTCAGCGACTATTCTGTGAAGTTTTTGTTTTTCGAAGTTCATTGATTCAACCGTGAAACTAAGAAAACCGTGTTATAAATGATCAATTGGTAACTATAATTTAATAATGATCAAAAACATCCCTCCTTTTGATAGTGAATTTTTCTCCAGATCAAGAAACGTTTGGATATACTAGGATCTTCATATATTTTGTATTCAGAAGTGTTCTCTGCTCTCATGCAAACTCCGTTCTCTCATAAATTCTTTAGCATAAAATGATAATGTATCCATCGTGTAATCCTTCAAACGTCTTCTCATTTCTCATACATTTTAAAAAGAAGTACATTTGAATAGTTGACTAATTGCCAACACACATTCACACTCAACAACTCTTTTCTCCGTCTCTGCTTCTTCTTTTTCACAGATATTTCTGAAGACGAAGATGCTATGCGAGTGCTAATTTATGTGGCACATGCGTTTGCACAGAAAAGGGACACGTCTTCTTTTTCTTCTTCGTCATCCACGATGGATTGACCATCTAACAAATTGAAGAATTATGAAAAGAAGGCGAAGAAAAGATGTATAAGACGTTGAGAAGCACATAAAGGATATAGGGGGGCACCCATCGTTGAAAAAGACTGCTTTCCATCGGGAAAGTGTGAGAATATGAAATTGGAGAATGTGTTGGAAGGAGGCTCTTCTCGTTTTGGCTTTCACACCAATTGATTCATTTCTCTTTCCGTTTCCCTTTCTTCTGAATTCTTATTTTACGACCTTTTCCCTTTCATATATTTCTCCATAGAAACAAGAAATCGAGAGCTTATTCGATTAGTTTCTCTCATTTCTCACTTTTCTATTTTTCCTTTTTTTTTCTTCTTCTTCTTCTTCTTTTTTTCCTTCGGGCGACTGAATAATCTCAAAATGTCAAATCAAATTAACTGAAAATCTATTTTGTTTGACATGAAAGGAAAAAAATATCTGGAAATAGAGAAAATAGATTCGGAGCATTTCTGGCAGGTTTCCCAAAAAGAATGGAATCCGGTTTGGTTCCGAATCAGAGAGAGGAAAGAAAACTACCGTATGAAAGGATGGTATCTAATAAAAAGTGATACTATCCACACTTGAGTAATCATTAATGAAAGAAACTATCCAACTGAAAAAGATTTGAGAAATGAAGGAATTTTGAGAACTAGTGAAGTTTTGATAGACTATTTCCACAGTTACTCTCATCATTCTACGAAGTGGAAAATACTGTTCGGAATTCTGAAAAAAAGATGTTGGTTAAAACAATAACCGCACAAATTGTTTGCTGTTTGGATGTAATCGTTCACGGATTCAACCGAAGAGCGAGCTCAGTAATTGAGAATTACAGTTTAAAACAAAGAATTGAAATTCGCGAATATGTTTCATTTTTTTTTGTATAAAATACAGGCAGAGCGCACTCTAAGTGATACTGTTTTTTGAAAAATGAACTGGAAGAGGCAGAAACAAATACACTGGAATTACCAACTGAAAACTGTTTGCGGGTCTCCCAAAACTTTCAAATGACAGCTTCACTTCGAAAAAGCTCCGTCTGTTTTTAAACAGAACTACAGTATCCACTTCTTATGCGTTTATGACAAATTTCCTGTGAAACCTTTGCTCGATGTCCTATAAAACTCTTTCTTGTATCCAGAATATCATATTTCTTCTCTCTCTCTCTCTCTCTCTCTCTCTCATTTTCCGACAACTTCCGTTGTTTTAGATTTCAGTTACATGCAATATTGACACATATCATCATTCCCCTCATTCAACATATTCCATGGAAGTCTTATCGAGTCTTATTTTCCCATGGAGGCGGTAAGTTTCATCAATGATGAAAAGAAGAGTGCTTTTTGGGGGAAACATATTATGTCATCATTCATCTAGATGCATATAGAGATGTGAAAATACAAATATCTCTTCGCTCATAATAATAATAATAATATCTCTCTATCTATCTACGGCTACTACGTTTTCGTCGTTTCGGCTCGTCAATTCTCTTTTCTCTCCTTTTTTCCTTTTTCTTCTTCTTCTTCTTCACTTTTTGCACACATCAAAAAGAAATAATCGGAGACACGGCACAAAACGGCGACAAAGACTTTTCTCTTAAAGCCACACACACTCAACCCGTCACATTTTCCAAATCGAGGAAAAAAGAATAAGAAGAAACTTTTCGTCTTCTTCTTCTTCATCTTTTCATTTCGTTGCGAACGTCTTCTTCTTCTTATTCTTTTGATTTGTTCCCATGGATTCGTCGAGCACTTCACCTCCTTCTTCATCGTCTTCTCCATCTTCACGGTCGGTTTTCAAATGTATAAAATCTCTGAATTGAGGTGAAAAATCTCAATGAAATCTTGTGATTCATTCTGCTTTTTGGTTCTAGAAATCCATTGGGTTTTTGAATAGATATCATCTAAAAAGTGAGAGAGAGAGTGAATGAATCCGATTTCCTGCCCAAACGGCGGACGGAAAGGGTAAAACTTTGACAGATTGTTAGTCAATTTGTCTCTCTCTCTCTCTCTCTCTCTCTCTCCTCTTTTTTCTTTTTTAGGAATAAGTTATTCTTCCTTTTTCTTTCACTTGTTCTTTCTTCCTTTCTTCTAGATTTAAACTAAGACTAAGAAGAAAAGGATGAACTTTTCAATTTGAGAAATTGAGTTCTTTTTTGCAAAAGGAAATCTTCTGAGCTTTCTTGATTGATGACAAAGAAGTGTGTTTTGTACTTGTCAAAAAGGGTTTAGTATTTGGAATCAAACCATCGGCTGAGAATGCAGAGTACTGTAGGTTTCAAGAGAAATAGAAGTTCCAGAAGTTTGAGACAGCACAATTCCAACAGCGAAGAGATATCTTGATGATGAAAAGTTTCAGAGGAATACCAATGAATCAAAAAACAAAAATTTCTGAAAAATGATTAAATCGATTCCAGAAACAAATCAATAATCCGTTCGTCGTCGAGCGGATCATATCCGTATCCACGAACACATACAACACTTATGGTAATTCCATCAAATCGACCACCTCCACCACCACAACCCGTCAAAATGTTTACGGTGAGTGCATTTATTTTACGAAAGAGCCCCCCATCCACTTTCTCTCAAAAGAAAGTCATAAAGCAATGCTCTTTTTACGAGATCTCGTTTCGTTTTCCTTTTCCAATTTGAACACGCTAAGAAGGAAAACTCCCCTTTCCCATTTCTGTTTTCTCTCTCTTTTTCCATTTTCTATTTGGAATCATTTCATCGGTCTCCAAAGCAACCAGTGAAAAAAAGAGAGAGAGAGTGTGTAGGAAAAAGCTAAAAAACGGGAACTCTTTCGTTTCTATTTGATACCCACTTCACTCAAAAGCCCAGAAAGCTCGTAAAACACCTGTTGTCGAATGGTGTTCAACTTCTTAAAGGTTTCTCATTGTCTCTTTTGTTTCAATCCATATCATATTTCAGGGTGTTCTCCGACGGCCTCCGTTGAATCGAGCTTGTCCACCAATACCAGAAAGCAAAAGTAATGAGTCGATTATGAGTCACGCTTCAAAAATATCAGAGGTTTGTTTTTTATTCCTTCGAATTTATTATACATATGAGCAGAATGTAGACTTTTATTTTGTTTCTGTTAAGATATAAGTACCTAACCTAAACTGTATGTTTAGTAGTGTTTGAAATACAGTAAAATAATCTCAAGATCTCAGTCATTGAGTTGCACTGTAATGGATGGATACGGAAAATTCAGATATCGAAAACCAGAAAATTCAAATTTCAGCATCAAAAAGCAACAACATCAACTGAAACAACGGCTGATCTTGTGATAGAGAACCGTAATGTCGTCGATATTCTTCATCGACTCGATGCCAACTCAAATGTAAGTGTCATTCCACCCCAGTTTCCTTTTGCTTTCATTCATTCATTTCCCCGTGTCCCATCAATTCGACACCACCCAAAACCACTATGATTAATTCGTCGAATGCACGTTTTCTGGCTCACACGCTCCTCTTTCCTCTCCTCCATTTTCTCGTTTTTTGCCGGTGTTTGTCTCCGATTGACACGAATAGAAACGAAGAAAGTGATGAAATGTATTAGAAGATGTCGGAAAATAAATTTGCATTCGATTATGAATCTGAGGTGTTTTGTATCTTGTATTGCATTCATATCATCCTTCTCTCTCTCTCTCTCTCTCTTTCTCTCTCTCTCTCTCTCTCTCTCTCTCTCTCTCTTCCTAACTCCTTTTCATATTCCTACAAACTCCCGGTTTTCGATTCTTTTGTGTTAGGCGACTTGTATGCATCGTGTCTCAGGCATTGCCCATACAAAGATAAGTTTTGTCGTGTCGCTAGAGTCCCCAACAATCCACCACCCATGGGACCATTCAATTTCATGTTTGTCCCCGTTTCTTCATTCCTTGATTGTCCCACCCCCCTTCTTTCACTTCACTTCCCGACTTTTACACTCACCCAGACCTTCTTCATTTAACTTGTACTTTTATTTTCTCCTTTTCTTTCAGATTTCTTCTTCACAAAATACTCGAAAATCAAAGGAAAAGAAGATCAAAATGTCGTCAACTCCACGAAGTCCTTTGATGAATATGGCGAACAGTGTGAAGAGTAAACTGACAAAAATCACTCATTTGGGAAGGAGTTCTGAGAGTAATTCGTCGTCGAATATCAAGACAAGTCAGAGTTTTTCTGGGTATGTTATTTGTTTTTTCTCAGAACTTTTCTCTTTGAGTTCTCATTTTGATACCGTATCTCCCGAAAGAATTCAATTTACTAGAAACAATCCAAACTATTTCTGCTCTGCCGATCAGTTCTTTTCATCTGATTCATTCTACTCATTTATTCGAAAATTCACGTTGATTTCTGCAAGATCTATCTCATAAAATGACATCATTTTCATTTTCTCTGCAACATTTTCAATTCTCTCACCCCCCTATTCTTCATGCATTTTATTCGATACTCTTTCCTTTTTCTTCTTTATTTCTCCCAACTGACCAGTCATTTTCGTTCGTTATTTCCGGATAACAACGTATCCGTTTTAGTAAAGTCATTCTTATAACTATAATAGTGCCAATTGGTTGGAAAAAGAGAAGAAGAACTCACGGAAAAGAGCAATTACCTCGAAAGTTTGACGACGAAAACATTCGGTTTTTTGACGAACAACTGGAACGACGACGTCGTTATTCTTCTTCTTTTCCTCCATTTTCCTTACTTTTTGTTTTTCGGTTTGCGGCATTCTAGAAAAGGAGCCAAGAAGTGTCTTTCCTCACCGCTTCTTTTTCCTCTTTGATATATTTCAAGAGAAAGAAAGAACAAGAAGAAAAGAAGAAAGAAGCTTAGGCAAGTCTTGTCATCCATAAGCCCCCGCTCTTCTACTTTCTTTGTCAGATTTTCATGTATTCTTTCTTTTTGTTCCTTCTTTTCTTGTCAAAAAACTATGATTCTGCATTTCTTGTTTTGCAGTTTTTGAAGAAATCGTTCCTTTTTGCAGGATTCGTCAACCAAAACAAGTTCCAAAAAGGATTGATCAAAACGCGAATCGGGTTATTAAATCATCGTCGATGGAAGTTCCCTCAACATCAAAAGTAAGTTATTTGTTTTTGAAAAGAGTTAGAAAAGTTGAAAATGGATTCATTTGGTTAATTATTCAGGTGTGTATTCCTCAAGATCCGACTCCTCTCGTTGACGATAAAATCGAAGAAATTTCTGAAGCTGGATTGATTTCAAAAAGTGAAATGGCACCTCCAAAACCAATGGAACACGTTTGTGTAAAACTGGAAGAAGATGTTCTTGTCGTGACAAAAGAATTCGATGAAAGATATCCAGGGTAAGAAACTCATTTGAAAACTGAGTAAACTGAGAGATTTCAGACAAAAAAGATCAGCAAGTCCTGATCCACCGACAGTTTTCGAGAGTCAAACGACATCAGAATTTGATCGAATACCATCGGAACAAATTGTGGAAACGTTTTCAGAAGAATTAGATAACAATGCAAATCAGAAAACACCTGGACCCGTTCGGAGAGTAATAAAAGAAACAACGACCACTGTAACGACGACTTCATTCTCTGAAAGCAGTAGTTCAGTTCCGATTATTGAGAAAATGGAAATCACTAAAAACGAGGAAAAAGAAGAGAAAATTGAAGAGAAAACGGAAGTTTTTGCTGCTGCGGAAATAGAAAATCATCCAGAAATCACTTCGACTGATGTGAATATTCCTGCTTCTGTTCAGGCTTCGGAAACTATTCAAAGCCCAAAAAAAGAGAGATTCACTTCTCCCGAAAGATATATTCTTCTCGTCAAAACACCTGAAGCTCTCCGGAAACATCGAACATTGACAATTGGAGAGAAGGATCCTTCTGAAGTGAAATCTCCGGAACTCGAGGAATCAATTCAATATACAAAACTGGAAACTGTGAAATTCAAAGAAACAAAAGAGAAAATAAAGTATGAAGAAACAGTTCCAAAAGAGAAATTTATTCTGACAGTAAAGACTCCAGAAGCCATTCGACGTCATCATACATTCACAATTCGAGACAAATCGCCAGAAGAAATGAGAATCACAAAATCTCAATCTGATGTTCATGTGAGCAAGAAACTGATGAAACAAGTATCAGAACCGGAGAGAAAAACAGTTGAAAAAGATTTGATGAAAGAAGAAAAAGAAGAAGAAGACGTTGTTCCTCAGCCGAAATTTGTGATAGTTATGAAGACTCCAGAATGTCTTCGAAGACATCATACATTCACAATTGGAGATCGTCCGAAGAGTCCAGATTATCCATATATTGAAGAAGGAGAGATAACAGAACCGATTGCAACGATTGGACCACCAGCAGATAGAAGAAAGAAAGAAGAAGAAAAGGAAAAGAAAAGGAAAGAATGGGAAGAATATGAGAAACCACCGAAAGAAAAGTATATTTTGACGACGACAACTCCATTGGCAATTCGGAAATATCAGACGTTTGTTGTGGAATCGAAAGAAGAAAAACAGATTCCACAATCGATGAGTGCAGATGCTGTTATGATGACAAAGAAAGGAAAAATTCAAAGAAGTGAATCAACGGATTCGAAGAAACATAGCTATTTGCGGAGACTTCAATTCGAATTATTCAGAGGAAGAAGTCGAGAACGGAAAACGGAGAAACAGGAAAAAAGACAGAAATCGTTGGACGAGAGGAAACCAGAATCAGCACAAAAGTACATTCTCTCAACAACAACTCCGATAATGATGCGGAAGTACCAAACATTCGCAATCGTCGATTCGAAACCGAAAAAAGAAGAGACAAATTTGGAGTCAATCGAGTCGGCTTATCACAAAGAAATGTCTTTTGATGAAGAAAAAACGACTTCTCCTGTTAAAACTTCTGATTTTTATTCGATTACGGCAACGACTCCATTGGCAAAAAGACGAGTACTTCTCGATGGTTTGTTCTTTTATTTCCACAAAATCATTCCTTTTCGTATTTTATTCAGAACCTGCCACGTCTTCAATTCAACAAATCTCTTTGGATGAAGCAATTGGAAGTCCAACGAAGAAACAGATATCTCCAGAACCACGTCATCTATTTGTAATGGGTGGAAGACGTTCAACGACTCCACAAGAGGAGAGGAAGTCAGAAAAGTTACACGAGCCTCCAAAGAATCTGAAACTCGATACAGATAGAAGTCAATCGGATAATGCAGAGCTTTTAGAAGAGAGAAAATCAACAATGTCCGGAGATCTAACATCTCCAGAAGAAGAAATACCAATGGATACAAATTTGACTCCAACTACAGAAGAAGTAATGGAAGCAGTGATAATTTCAAGAAGAATCGAAGGTTTAATGACATCTCCAATTGAAGAAGAACCCGAAGGAATCACTTCTTCTATTCGTGATTTATCAATTAAATCATTGGAAAATAAGAGAAACAGTGATTCGGAGAGACCTGCACCCGTCTTCACTCCTCCGAGTCCACCAAAAGAAATGCCATTCGTCGTTATGACTGTTCCTAAATCAACGTCCACTTCCTCTTCTGATTCTGCAATTCCAATGACATCTTCATCAAGTTCAACGAGAATCAAACCGACTCAACTTCCAATCAAAAAAACGATTCAAGTAGTCGATCCAATGCATATTGTCGAATTGAAACCAGAACAAAAATCAAAAAAAGAAGCACTCGCTTCAAAGTGAGTTCTTCTCCATTTCTGTGTTGTTTTCTTCTGTTTTTTGTCTTTTTATTGTGATTATGCTTCTACTGTTTCTTCATTTCCTTTGCCTGTCTTTCCCTTGTAGTCAACGTCCGTATTCTGTATATTCAGCATTCTTAGGTCTCTTCGTAATGCTGGAAAAATGCTGACACCGTCGTTCCTTCGAAAAGAAAAGAAGGTATTATACATTGAATTTGTATGAATAAATTCAAAGTTTCTTCAGGGACCGAAAAAAGCATTGTATCCAAAGACAACATCAAATGGTCGTCAACACATTTCAGAGAAAATGGAGAGGTATTAAATGAACTTTCGAAAAGTTCAATTCCTATTTTATATCTTTTCAGAAAAGCCCCATTGGCAGAAGGCGAATCGTCGGTCGTCGCGAACTCTCCACTCGTTGAGAATCTTCCAATAACATTTGAGAAATGGAGCAATAAAAGTCCCCGATTAAGTGTGAAACACTTCAGTGAAACCATCATTGAAGAGGGTCTCGACGCGAATGCGAATTCAATGTCTCCACGTAAGTAGCTGTAGTTTTGAAGTGAGAATAAAAGGAGATTCAAAGAGCATCTTTCACTCGAAAATAAGAGAGCGAGAGACCTCATTAGAGAAAAGAGACGACGTTGAAGAAATTCAATTACTTTTCTGCTCCACAACAATAACAGAAAAAGAAGAAGAAGAGGGCGGGAACAAAGAGAGAGAGTATTGTAGAATGAGAGACACAGAGAAAAAAGGATGAGCTAAACAGAAAGTTTACAGAATTGGAGCATCGAGTTATTCCTACTTCTCACCACGCTGCACAAGACAACACCGGACTCATTGACGATGACATTATGTTAGTTTTTCCTTCTTTTCTCCATTGAATACTTTGAAATTTAGTCAACTGAAAAGAGAGAAAAATGCACTTTTCTGTACTTCAAATAGACTTTATAACTGAATGTTCAGATAATCAGATTCCCTAAAATAGATCTTCTGTTCGTTTAGTATCGAAGTGAATTCTTCAAATGCTTCTAGGCATCCGTCTTTTTCATTCATTCTTTCGCTTTCCCTTAACCAGAAGAGTCTCAAATTTCTTCATTATCTCGATTTCAATCTTGACGAGAGCACGCCTTCTGCTTTCCCCAAAAGACTCTATATAGAAGAAGAATTAGAAGAAACGTCTTATTTTTCTCCTCTTCTTCTTCTTCATTCGTTTTGTTTCAGTGATCAACCAATGCTCGTAGGAGATACATTCTCACATTCTTCATCAATTGATTGTATTTCTGCACATCAGAGAATGAACGAGAGTATTATATCAATCGATCGATCTCTTGCTCAAAACGAATCGTAAGTTTCTTTTTTCAATAGAAAATTGAATTAATGGAGAAAACGTTAACATTAAGTATTATACATATCTCGCCAATTTTATAATTTCTTTGTTCTCAGATGAAAGTCTTTCTGTAACATTCTTCTTTGATGGTTAAGTATCATATTCCATAATCCATTATTCTCTAAAAGAATGTTTCACTATACATGAAAGAGAATTTGTAATCACCTTGAAACCTGAGCAAGAAACGTAGCTTGTTTCCGTCTTACCTGATGCTCAGAACACACATCAACAAAATCATCTGCGCAAACACGTTTCGGTTGTTCCGCTCTTTCTCAACTTCTCTTCCCATTTCGTTTCGTTCTTCTTCTCTCAGCTATTGTTACCCGATCGCGTGTATTGCGGTCAGAGGCAATGGAAGAGAGAGAGAGAGAGAGAGAGAGAGAGAGAGAGAGAGAGAGAGACCGCCCGAACATACACTCATATGTATTGAAAACGAACTTGCGATTTCCTAAAAATCTTGATGATTGATTGCCTTCTATCTCCAATTCTATCGACATTTATCAGGCAAATAACCATCAAATCACTCGTTTCCTTTTCTAATTTTTCGTTTTTTCCAGAAGGAGCACCAATCAAAACACTCAAAACAATGCGAACAGGTTTGTTTCGTTTGCAAATTGTTACACTTTTGCAACATTTATTTGTTCAGAAACGCTTACATAGAATCGAATCTCGATCGTCAAATCGATGCAGGACGTTCCGAAGTTCAAGACATAAAAACTCAACTGCAGAAACTGAACAGATTAGTGAATGTAAGTCAAGGTTACTGTAGTTTTGAAGAAGGAATTTGTACTCGTAAGGAAGAGGTAATGACTACGGGAATTGAATTGACACACATAAAAAGTAATTGAATCTATGATGAATGGGATTGGAATGTCTGCCTTTTTCCCTGTATTGTTTTCAATGATTACTTTCTTTTTCTCTGTCAATTATCAGCAAATAATGACATTTCTACCAGTTTTAACAGGAAGTGATAACTCGAACAAACCTTATGAAAATGATTAGTTGTCAATCATTCAAAAAATATTTTTGTGAGCGGATTGTAAATAGAGAAGCCTTCGATTACTGTAGTTGTCTTGAAAATCTGAAACTTCTTAATCATAAAAATGACACATTTCAATCAAACAGTTGGTTTTTCTCCTTCTTCGTATTGTTGACGAAACTCGTAAAACTGTCATAATCATCTGAATTGTGACGAATTATTTCTTGTTTGAATTATGATTAATTCTTATCAGATGATTCAAATGAGAATATTCATAAGAGAATTTCAAAAGATGATGACTTCTTTTTTTTTTCAGGAAATGGGAGTAAGTGGATGGGAAGAAGAATTAACAAGACTCCGAAGAGAAAACGAACAATTACGGAGAGAATTAGCTGAAAGAGATGCCACAATCGCTGCTCTTCAATCACAAACTGTATCTTCTTGAAGAAGAAAAAACTCCAATTTTCCACATTCGTTCCTTATCATTTTTCTATTTATATTGCAATCACTCATTCAAATAATCTCTCTTCGATCTCCTATTGTAGACCACATTGCTCTGGGTCTGAATTGATCTGAATTGTGTCTTTTTTCGCCGTTTTTTAAGTTTCTAATTCTAATTTTCCAACCGGTTAATTGTAGTAAAATGAAGTTTCTGATTCATTTGCTCTCTTATCTGCAATTCAAAAATGACAAACCAACACCGCACAGTCTCCTTATCATAATTCCATTCCTCTAGTTTTTAAACCACTTCTTTCCTCTTTTTTTTTGGGCGGATTATGAATGTTACCAACAGAAGTATTTAAGACTTCTCAACTGAAAACACTTCCAACATTTTCAGAATGTCTCGGGTTTTATTCCTTTTAGCCGTCGGATTAATTGGAATTGTATTATGTCATGTTTCTCCTCCGATGGTAAATGGAAGACCAAGAGGAGGATTGGTTGCAAGTGATTCAGATCCAGAAGGACCAAGTTCAGAAGATAAATATATGGTTTATTCAAATATCACACAACTGGTTGATCACTTTTCAAATGGAACTAACACAGCAACATGGAGACAAGTAAGGTTCTATTTCCCATTTTGATCATTCGAACTGTAGATAACTCGTTTTTGATGATGAGAAACAATCTGAAGATTTCAAAATTCCCAATTCAAATACATTTAGCGTTATCAATACAATTCAAAGTTCTACAATAAAACAGTTGGATATGTATTCTTAATGATTGGAGGAGAAGGAAGCATTAGTGTAACGAACGGAGATAAATGGGTTCGTCATGAAGCGGAAACAATGATGACATGGGCTGCTGAATTTGGAGCAGCTGCATTCCAAGTGGAACATCGTTTCTACGGATCAAAAGATTTTTCTCCAATCGGAGATCAGACGACAAATAGTCTGAAACTTCTGACAATTGATCAAGCTCTTGCTGATATCAAAGAGTTTATCACTCAAATGAATGCACTGTATTTCCCAAAAGATAAACCAATTTGGATTACTTTCGGAGGATCATATCCTGGATCTCTGTCAGAGAAACATATCCTGAAATGACTGCTGGAGCAGTTTCCTCGTCTTCTGCTGTTCACGTATTTGTTGATTACTATGGATATGCAATCAATACAGAGAAAACATATCGTACTGTCAGTGATTCCTGTGGAGACGTCATCAAAAGAGCCTTCCAATCTCTTGTTCAAAAAGCATATGACGGAACGGCCAGCAGAACACTTTTGAAACAAAAATTCAAGTAAGAAATGATTGAATTCCATGAAAACCGTAATTTCCAGTTTGTGCGAAGATTTCGATGACACGAAACTGTCGAAATCAGTTCAATTTTTCTTCCAAACTGTTTATGGATACTTCCAAGGAATCAATCAATATACTGGAGATAATAGAGTTTGAAAAGATAGATTATCTCAATTTATATGATTTCAATTCAGAATAATGCAACAAGAAATGGTTTGGGAGTTCCTGCTGCATGTAATATTCTCAATAACGGAACACTCGGAGATGAGATAACGAGAGTTGTCAAAGTTGTAAGTATCTTGAAAGAAATGGAACATTATTCAAAATCAGAAACTTTACAGATGGATTTTTATGATTCGTGGTACCCAATTCAAAAGGGATGCAGAGCAAACAATTACACAGCTTTCATCCAAACATATTCTGATACAACAATGCCAGACGACGACACAAGTAAGAATTCATTCAGGTATTTCACTCTAAATACTCTTATTTTTCAGTCAGTACTCGTAGTTGGATCTGGCAAACATGCACTGAACTCGGATATTATCAAACGACCGACGGAGGAAATGGAGGAATCTTTGGATCAACTGTTCCTCTTGAGTAAGTTTTCGAAATGATTCAACCAATCGAATCGTTCTGTTTTTCAGTTTCTTTGCCGATCAGTGTATTGATCTTTTTGGTCCAGAATACACTCTTGATAACACGTTTAAACTAGTGGATCAAGTTCGTACAAAGTATGGAGGAGCAGATGCTTACCGTGGAACAAATGTATGCTTCCCTAATGGATCTTTCGATCCATGGCAAGATTTGGGTCACAAGTCCAATAACACCAATAACAACGTGGATTCATGGTTGATCGATGGAACCGCCCATTGTGCAGATATGTATCCAGCAAGAGATTCAGATAATCAATCATTAAAAGATGCCAGACAACGGATTCATGATCATTTGAAGAGATGGTTATCTGATGCTCAGGCAATTCGGCAAGGATCTTCTGGTGAGAACTGAAAACATTTCCATTCACAAAACTAGAAGAATTAGTTTTTTCTCAAAAAAGTAAACTTTCAGGATCTACGAACTTCTCAATTTTCACCGTCATGCTACTCATCATTTCTAAGATCTTCTTGTTTTAATCCACTCAATTCCATTTCAAATAAACGATTACTTTTACTTTTCAAAATGACACATATTCATACAAAATGACGTTTTTCGTCTCTCTTTTTACTCGCACTTTTCTTCTTTGAACACACCCAAAATTGCCTCGTCTTCCATCGTTAATAAGATTGTGTGAAAGTGGGAGTGAAGGTGCATAATAAAATGAGTTGGATAGTGATAAAAAGATTGTGTCAAAGTGAGAGAGAGCATACAAATATTCAGCGACGACTGTTATCAATCCAATTCTCTCAGTTGCCTTCTATCGTCTCTTTTCGGCATGAAGTTTGCCATCCTTCTCGCTGGTACGTCAAATTGAAACCATTTGAATAAAGAATTATCTGAAAACCTTCGATCTTTTACAGCTCTTTGTGGCGTCGCTTTTGCCCAATTCGGAACGGATAACTGTGTCAGTTCTCAATTCGCAGCATGTAACAGTAGACTTTCGGATTTCTGGAGAACCGAGTAAGAACAATTTTCAGATTTCAAAAAGATCAATCTATCTAAAACATATTGAATAATTTGATATTTCAGTACTTCAACCGCCTGGAAAGATTTGTCGAGTCTCGACAGAATCACTCAATCTCTGATCGTCTCCCCATATACCATCGATTCTTGGGTCAATGTTTGCAAGTGAGTCTTTCTCTTCGAAATCCACGATTTGAAGAACATTTTTCAGTGGATTCTCCTCTTTCTACGGATGCCTTGGACAGAATCAAATTCGCAATTGTCTTGGAACCGTCGGACTCGTTGGATCTGGACTTGACCTTAATACTGCGTATGCCTATCAAGGATTCTTGGCCGATTGGGATTTCAAGTGCGGAGTTGGATTCTGGAGTGAGAAATTAACTTTTAAAAAACTATAATCATTCCATAATTTAAGCTATGTACGAGCGTAAAGTGTTAACCACTTGCGTCGAAAGTACCTATGTTAACTATCAACAAGAGATTCAAGCAGCTCTTTCCACCTACAGTACTGCCACTACTCAAGATCCAAATAACGCTTGCAAATACGCTCAGAATCTGATGAACTCATGGCAATCAACTTACTCGAAGGGACCCTGCCGTACTGTCAACCCGGTAAGAATCTATGGAATTCCTAATTCATTTTCCTCCTCTTCAGGCTCAAGCCGGATGGATCGGATGTCAATCTGCTCGTGAATGGTCAAATGCTCAGTTCAGACATTGCAAGCATACTACAACCTGTGCCTGTTAGTTTTATTTTCTGAGACAAACATTTCTCTGATTTTCGGAATCTAACCTCAAAATTTCATCACTTTACTGATCCGATACAATTTTGTTATCTCATAATTTCTATTCTCATCATTCAATATTTCAGCCCCAACAACTATGGATGCAGTCACCAGAGTGAATGCACAAACTGGAAAAACTGAATATGAAACTCGTGAGTAATTGTATTTTTCAATACTTCATCGACAGATTTCATAATCAAAATGACACTGTTTCAGTTCCATTCTACCAAATTGTTGATAACAAAGCTGTGATTCTTGAAGAAGCCTCCTGGATTTCCGAATAAAACCCAGTTAATTTGAAGTATTTTACTTTTCGTTTTGGTGTCTGATTTCATGTTTCCTCTTTTTCTTTCTCTGATAAAAAACCAATTAACTATTTATTGCACTTTACGTTTCACAAAAAGCACCATTCGATGAGTCATTTAGAAAACTAAACCTCTAAAAGAAAGAATTATGTTCTACGACGATGAGAGCCACTGTCAAAGAATACACCACCATCAATGGCACAATATCTGAAGAAATAGAAATGAAAATATTAAAATTCAAATGGAAAAACTCACTTTGGACATATTCCTTCTTCTCCTGGTCTTCCTTGAATTCCTGGTTCTCCCAATTCTCCATCATCTCCATTTTCTCCATCAATTCCATCTCTTCCCGGTGGTCCAGGTGGTCCAACTTGTCCTGGTTTACCATCTCTTCCATCATTTCCTGGTTGTCCTGCTTCTCCTGATTGTCCTTCATCTCCATCATCTCCTGGTGGTCCAACATCAGAAGTATCAATGATTCCTGGTTCTCCATCACTTCCATCTTCTCCTTTTGGTCCAGGAGTTCCATCGATTCCAGTCTTTCCTGGTCTTCCCGGTCTTCCATCTAATCCATCGAATCCACGTCTTCCCTTCAATCCAGGTAATCCATTGTTTCCAGGTGGTCCACGTGGTCCAGGTTCTCCAGGTTCTCCGGCAGGACAGTCACATGGATTTGGAAGAGTTGGATCACAAGGACCTCTTGGTGGTTGTCCAGGATTTCCTGGTTTTCCTGGGGCTCCTGGAGCTCCGTGTCGCCCGTGACGCCCTGGAACTCCTGCTGGTCCTGGTGATCCAGGAAGACAACATCCCTCACAAGAACCCTCTACAGTGTCATCTGAAATAATGGATATATTGTCGCTTTTTCAATTTTTTAGTCACCTTCATCGAAACGTCTTCTTGGTTTTGTTCCTCGGATTGATCTTGTATGATTGGAAGAAGAAGAAATAAGAACTGCCAACTCATCAACACTCTCATAAATTGTTCTGACGACATCATTGCATTCCTTAAAACATGGATTATTTGAGAAAAGTCTTCAATTAATTTATTCGAACTGAATCCTTTTCAATAGAGAAATCTGATGTTTTCTTCTAGAACATTCAATGGTTTTTCTATAATAAAACTAACAACAGAAGCCATAATTTAATGAAAAATCTAAGAATGTCAATAGAAGAAAAAAGAGAAAACTGACCACAAATTGTCTTTCATGAGAATATTTCAATTGATTGACGTAGTTATATGCCAACGGAAGAGTTATCATTGCTCCAATCATAAGAATAAATGCCACGCTGGCAACAGAAAAAGCAATAAATCGATGCATCCGTAAATGAGAAGATGAATTTTCCATCGAAGATTCCATATTTGATGACTTCAATTCCATTTTTCATTCACCGAAACGAACATTTTATACGAGATTGTTGATTTGAAAAAAGTGCGAAAATCCGGAAGATTTCAATCTATTGCTTCGTGTTTCGGTGTCTCCGATATTATTTTTGTTGGGTATATTTCAGAAAAAAAGGCATTTTATTGCAGACGAAAAACGAATACGTTCAATAATAACGTTTGGAATGGGACAAAAGGAGTGTTTTCAGAGGAAAGTTCGAGAGAAAAAACAGACAAATATAATGAACAAAATATATCGGGAAGTTTCGAAACGGTATTTTGGGGGATGAGAAAATGTCGATATGACAACTGATGTTGACTTAATTGGCTACGGAAAACTGCGAAAAAGAAGAACTCCAAATATGGATAAGAAGGTGATTGACACGTAGAAAATGACGAATTGACAATGAGATGATCAAATGAGGGCAAGATAAGTGAGTGGACACGGAGCATAGGCATTGTGCTCCGTTCGAACAGTCACTTTTCCTTCGACAAGACTTTCCGGTTGAACGAATACGATCTGAAAGAAATGGAAACATTTTGAATGTTAAATATGAAAAACATATTCTTTCGCTCAAAGATTATTTGAGAATCCATTCTAATTTCGTCTGAAAACGTGCGATTCTAACACAATTTACACGAATACAAATCCTTTTCCTCAACTCAAATAACTTCTATTTTTGGATCTATTTTAAGATTTCTCTAGACTTTCTTAATCCAGCTATCAGCTGCCCCTCTTCGGATGTTTTATTCAACTTTCTCTCTCTCTCTCTCTCTCTCTCTCTCTCTCTCTCTCTGTCTCTCTTTATCTTTTCAGTTGCAGTTCATCATCGTAGATCACATACGAATTGTTTTTGAAATGATCTTCATCAAACATTTTTCATATCCTTTCATAAAATGTTTTCCAAAGGATGACCCACTGTAATCCCATAATCCAAAGGTATGAGGATTAGTTGTGGGCGAAAAGGCACAAAATGAGAGAGATAAACACTCGATTATCACACACATTCAGATTCCTTTTTTGAATGACGCCAATCCATTTCCTTTCTCTCACCTGATCCCTATACATCCGCAATTTCTGCTCAGCTACGAACACGTTTTGCTGAATTCGCATTGCTTGCTCACCAGCCATCATTTGAGCAACACACGTGGCAGGGAAAGTGATCATGTGCTCAGTTCTAAATGATAATTGCTCATCTCTAATTTGATGAAAACGGAAATACCTATCACTGAGACGGAAACCATGGAGCCAATCCGGATCACCATTGTCCACAACATGAACTTTCTCTCCTAAAGTCATTGGTCCTCCGTGGGATGGAGTATATTCGTGGATCACAATATAACCACCGGAATGTACTAAAAAACAACAAATAGAAAACAAAATGAAGTGATTCCTAACGAAAAGAGAGAGAGAGAGAGAGAGAGAGAGAGAGAGAGAGAGATGAACTTACATGCCGATGAACTGCTTCGTCTGCTCTTCATGATCGGTGAGCATGATCTCTCAACATCTGAGAAATCAGACGATCCATTGATCCCTGGTTTTCTATAATCACGTGGAGCAAGTTTCGATCCTGAAACTGTTTCTGACTAGACAAAAAGAATGAAAAACGGAAAACTTACTCAAAGGACTTCGAGTATTCGGATTGATACGTGGAGGCATATCTTGACAATCCAAAGAAAGAGATTTCATTTGTTGTGTCAGTTTGGGAGCTCGTCGACGTCCGACTGAACGACCTGAAAATCAAAAAAAGAAATGAATGAATTCTGATAGAAAACTTGGGCAGGAATTAGAGAATTCAATTCAATAAAAACAATGATTCAGCCAAAGAAAATGTGATTTTTCATCTGGTTTTCTCTCGTTTTCCGGTTGGCTAACTCAATTTTCAGTATCTTTTCAGCTGTTGAAATGCAGGTGTTTTTATCAGAAAACAATCAATAAAACTTACACATTCTAAGGGATCTTCTGGCAGAAAGCATGGCTAATAGTTTTCGGACTGCGAGTACTTGGATTGCAGTTTTATGCATCCTTTTTCCCTTCTTCTCTCCTGTTTTTGGGCTGATATCCGGAGGAGGAGGAGATGAGCCTTTGAGAGAAGAAGGACGGATTACACGAGGTGGATGCTAGAAGAAGAAGACGTGCGAATGAAGTAGAAGAGAAAACATCCACGCCTCTACTTGAATTAGAGTTAAACACTGAGAGAATCAGAGAGGAATGAGAGCTCAAAGTGTGTGTGTATCCACTGATAAAAAATCTGGATGCTAATCCAGTTATAGCGATTGGATGGATTCTCTTTATTAGTGATGAAAACAAATTGACATTTCAAAAAAATCATTGAATCAAGATTGAGACTTTGAAGTTCGGAGGGCATAGAAACATTCAACTTCCGGTTGAGAATTGCAAGTAAAATCCAATTTCAACCAGGTGCGAAAGGGATTTATCATGAAAATGATATCATCTGATTCTGTTATAAAAACCAAAAGTCATTCTGCTTTCTCACTAGTTCAGGCCTAAAAAACAGAAAGATTTCAGAAAGAACTCGAGGAAAAAGAATCAAAAAGCAATGAAATGAACGTCAAAAAAGAATTTTCTTCATTCCGAATTGGCAACCGAAGGATAATGTGTTTTGCACAGAAAAGGACAACAAAAAGTTTTGCAATTAATGGGCAACATGAGGAAGTCTCTTCTTCTTCTTCTTCTTCGTCTTCTATTCTTTCCACTTTAGACCCTTCATTCCCCCCACGCGTATTCCATCTAAACACCACCTACCTTGAAGTTCTTTATACAAAAAATATGTGGAGATGCACATTTGTTTTACTGAAGAATGAATCACAAAAGAAAATGAGGGTGAGGGGTCACAAAAAGAGAATGAAGGTGTGTGTTTGGATTGAGTTCCTTGGCAACAATGACCCTACAAATAGGGTCCGAAAGAGAGAGAGGAAAAGAGAACCAACATTTCGAAATTGTTGTTTGAACTTGATCTTTTTTGACAGGAGCTCGCCCATTAGAAAGATCGCGCAAAGCATGAATTGAGGTGTGGGTGTGAACAATTAGTCATCAAAAAGTGACCACCGCCAAAGGGAAATGTAGACTACGATTTGTGGATTTGTAGTTGGATGATACGAATTTCCGAATGATTCTCCATTTTAAGAATGAACTTTTTCAACATTTGAAAGTCGTTTTTGATCGCAATATTCCAAATGTGTACCTTGTTATGATACTAAGAAGCTAAGAAAAGACCACACACTGAGCAGCTCGGTGAAAATCCTTCAAAGCTCTTTCGGATCATGCTTTGAATATTCTCAAAAACTACATTCATAAGCATAGAAAATAAAGTATAATCAGGTATTCTTGTATTGGTATTTCTTAATCATAATATGATTCTCTTCCTGCTTCCGAATCAAATAAAACAAAAAATTATTCGGAATGGATAAGACGAAAAATTGTTTTTCGAATGAATGAAACGCCTTCAGATCTTGCTGCTATCCGCTTTTTTATTTGTATTTTCAGTTTCTTATGAAATATTAGTGGAGAAAAGAAAATAGACATACAAGGAAAAAAGAAGAAAATTATATTATGAAATCTTCAAATTATAAAAGTAGGTAAACCTTGATTTTGTAATAATTTCTAGATTCAAAATTTCGAAATTTCTTCTGAGGTTACTCGAGAATAGGTTTTTTGAGAGAGAGAGATTCCAAAAGTAATAATTTTGAAGACACAAAACGGCATTGTTTTGTAAATATTATTATGAGACTACGAGTCGTCTGGGTAACTAACTATACGAAAACCAAGAAGCGTATTGCTGTTTTTTGATAAAACCCGTAGACCTGAACTCTACTTTATTATATAAAACACAACTATAAAGATACTTTATCGGGGGCTTATTTATAGTGCAAGAACGGGCGAATAACCTAATATTGAGAATGAACCTCTGTGTCAGAGAACTTGAACTCATTGAAGAAACAGACAGAATGAACTCATTATAAGAAGAACTTTTTCAGTTTCAAACTTTTGAAATCTCATTTTTATACTCAAGATCACTAAGTAGATTGAAGAATAAAGTTCTCGTTATCATGTATACACTCAGGAACTTTGGGAATTAACGTATGTTCTCTGAATCAAGAGAACTTCACTGATAGAAGTTCTTGATCATGTGAAATAGTTGATTAAGTTAGTATCTGCACCCCGAAAAAGAACAACTCGAAATTGGTAGAAAGAGAGAGAAAAGAAGAGAGAGGACCTCTTCTCCTTTTTCTTCTTCTGAAGTCTAAGTGCTTCCTTTTCCGTGTTCACTTTTTATTGGTCTAAAGTAGAAGAAAAGAAAGATAAAATTGTGAGGAAAACGGAAAGAATCGAGTAACCGAGAAACTGGAATAAAAACGTTTTTTTCCCTTTTGAATCGACTCTTTTCCGCCAATTTCTTCTCACGAAGTGAAATTCATTATTCTTATTTTGAGAAATGACAGGTAAAAAAGAGGAAATAACTAACCAGTGTTGTCAAGTTGTGGAGTCGAACCGAGTAGTGGATTGGCTTTTGAAGATCCCATTTCAACATAACCAGAATCCTGAAAACAATACAATTAAGATTCCCCTAAAGTCTGTGTTCATAAATATTTACCTGAAGTGATACTTGTGATAAGTTACGAGGACTCGGAGATGCCGATTCGAAGTTAGTTGATCCACGACGAGAATATCTTCCAGTTGCTTGTTTCAATGCAAGATAAACTGGATCTACTATTGCTGATTCTGGAAAAAGAAGATTCGTTTCATGTTGAAGATGGTATTCATCTGAATTTCCATGTTTGAAACTTTTGGGACTTCGAAAATATAAACTTTTCTCTGTTTGAATTCAGTAAAGTTTCTCATAATTATGTTTTGAATTGTTTCATTGTTCTTACTGTAAGTTCTCGGCGGTCGTCCAGAAGTAATCACTTTCTCATTGATGAGCCGTTTCTTTTGATTTCTCATTCCAAAACTAATCTCAAAAGGAAACCACAATGGAAAAATAAATGAGTTCTAGAAGAGATTTATATCCGAAAGTTAAGAAAAATCAGAAAAAGGAGAGGACAGATTTGAGGACGTTCTTGTCAATATTATTCTCTTTGGAATGAAAAAAAGAGAGAATAATAATTATTGTTCTCATGATTCAAAATTAAGAAAATGGGTGTTGAATACAAAAAATAACTGAAATGAGCAATGAAACTTTTATCAGGTGCTTATATCAGAACATCCTTTCGAAATAATTGATTTCTGACTGGTTGTTCGAAAAGATAATGAAGACTTTGACTTCTAATTTAATTTCGTATTTCGTGCAAATTTACAATTATCTGTCTGTCGAAAGTGCAAAAACAGTTTGAATACGACGAAAAGGATCTATTGCCATTCAATTCTCTTTTTCATTTGCAGCAACTCCTTAGAAAAATGGAGTTTTAGAAGGCCGTTGCGATTTGTACATTTGCTTTTTTGCAAAGGAAAACGACACTAAATTGACTGTTTTCTGGTGTGAAAATTCATTAAACTACTCGAAAACGTTTGTCATTAAAACTTTGAATCTTTGCATTTTCATAGTTTTTTTTCTTATTCATTCTCATTCTTCTAAAATTTGAGAAAGAGAATTTCTTTTTCTCCTATAAATTTATCTGTTGTCGCCTTTTCGTTTCTCTCTAATTTAGACAAAAACATCCGTTCCTTCTAACAATTATTATCATTTTCTGATATGAATTTTATGGAAATATTGAAGAAAAAAGAACAAAAATAGGATCTGGTTAACTGAAAAATGGAGATTAGAGGTGACATTTTTAAAACAGCTGTAACGTTTTCTGCTTTCAATGATGTCACGAATCTCTTATGAATTTCAAAGATTTTCAACTTTTTCGCAGTCTCATATGAATGTTTCTTGGAGTATATTCTCTTTTGAATTTTCATTTTCATTTGTACTCAAAACATGAAAATCCCATGAAACGCATGGACTTCGTTCACAGAAAACACTGAATTTAGTATTCTTAATCCAAAATAAACATTATTTATAAATAGATCTTTAGCTTTTTAAAGCTCCAAACATATCAGATTTCAATATGAAACTACAAAAAATAGACGAATTTTGTTGAAAAGCAATTGGAATTTTGAAATTCGATCGATGCTTTAATCATAAAAATACTGTCAAAATAAACAGGATTTTTCGAATGGTGTTTTTTTTGCTGTTTTCTTATTTCTGATTGCATTTTATATTCCTTTTGTATGCTATAAATACATAAATTGTAGTCCTGTTTATTCGCCCATTATTCAAATATTTCATTCATCTTCTCCCTTTTTCTTCATTGTACTGTACTTCCTTTTAGATCTTTTTATTCATTTCTTTTTCAGTCACGTGCCCTTTTGCATGCTAGTTAATGATTATGCACACACTGGAGGACCCAGTTAATTATTCTTCTTATTCGATTGGCCAATGAGAGAGAGAGAGAGAGAAACAATTTTTGCTTCCGACCAGTTGAAAGACACAAACATTGGCTCTCCTAGGACGGCATTTTTTGAGGAATAGGAAGGAAGGAAAGATGAAGAAGGAAGGATGAAAGATCGAATTACATGGAGTAATACTCTCTCTCTGAATCCACCTTATCAAGTTTTCCTTTTCTTCTGAGAAGAGTTCCTTTCTTATTGAGAGAAAGAGAGAGAAAGAAAGAGAGAGAGATAGAGAGAGAGAGAGAGAGAGAGAGAGAGAGAGAGAGAGAGAGAGAAAGACCATTGATCGGAAAGGAAATAAACATAATCAAATTGAGAAAAAAGGACTTTTGTTAAGAGGAAAAAAAAGAAGAAGATACAAATAAATATCGAATATTAAATAAGATGATTCTCTTTTTTCATGTTTTTCTCTCTTCTTTCCTGTTTTTCCACATCTCAACCGAACCCTCAATTATCAATTTTCATATTTGAGTTTTCTTTCAGATCTTATTTTATAAGAACCATCGAATCAAGTTGTCCGAAGAGAAAAAAGAAATGCACACATTTAATTTTCCCTTCATTCTTCAATTTTCCAGATCAGCGAATTCTGAGAAAAAGTAGAAAGCAAGAAGGAAAAAAAGGGGAACTAGATTGCACTTTTTCCTGTTTTTTGTTGCTGAATACGTTTCGTACTTGCTTGAATTCGAATGGGAAAACCGAACGAAAGAAGTTGGAAATGTTCACTTTGACAGACATTAATGGGCTTTTTCGATGAAAAACGGAGAAAGATTTAGATGTCAAATGGACACAATTCACATGGTGACACAGTATAAACTGAACGAGTTTTGTAAACAAAATGGAAACATCGATGGAAAGTTGAATGAAATTTTAAAGAGTTTCTTGATTTTTTAAAAATCATTTCGTATTGTTTTTTTCAAGTCTCAAAAGTTAAAAACTGGATTAAGAACGCATGAACTCGAGATCTCAAAAGAACTTCACTTTTTGTGATTTTGGATCAAAATGAATGAAAGAAGGAAAAGAAGACTCACCGCAACTGGTTCTTCCAACGGATTGTTCTCGAATTTCGGTAGTTCTCTGTAATCTCATCAAATCTGGATTCGTACATCTCTTCAATAGTTTTCGCGCAATTCCCCCACTATTTTTAGGTGTTGGTAACATTCTACGCATATAAAGAGGGCTTGAATGTTGAGAAGTTGGAAGTTGTCCTGATTGATAATGATACGAATAGTGGCCACCACTTCCATAGGAAACAGGTGGAGAATAGTAATGATGTGGACGATAAATAGCCGCATGAATATCAGGTTGAGATAAACGAGCATGTGGATTATGGTAAGAATGAGAAACTTCACGAGGAACTTCCCGATTTCCTTGAAGAGAACTCATTGAATGATTATGACGAAGAGTATGTTGCATCGGAAGTTGCCTCCTTTCATAATGAGGACGAGATGCGAACGGATAACCATTCATGACGCTCTGCGTCGACGGATTCGCCGGTGTGGCCATAGGCGTTTGTGGAAGACTGAGTCGACGTCCGCGGCGAGAGCACATCGTGAGTGAGGCGTGTGCTCCCGGTTGCAAGGGTGTGGCTTCGTGGCAGCAAGCAGGCTAAGAAGAAGACTGCGTGTACGAGTTTTTGTTTCGCTTTTCGAGAGAAGACTGCTGATGAAACACAGTGGAGTGAGACTTTCTTCAGAATTCACACGGTGACTATTGACGATATAATTCAACGGAAAATAGGAATCATCTTCATCCTCTTTTTTTCTATCTATTTTTCATCATTTTCTTCATTTTATTCAGAGTCTTTTTCGTCAACAAGAATCTTCAATTTCATTAGCGATAAAGGACAGTTTTATGTAATAATAGAGAGACACAAATGGCTCAATTCATCCCTTTTTCATTAATATCTCAACACGCGAATTCTACCATTTGTGAATTGAATTCGTAATTGATTTGAGACAAAGAGCAAGACACACTTTCTCACTCATAGTACCTGCCAATCAAAAATTTGTTGAATTGGTTGCACAAAAAGTTGTGATTCAACTCAAGTTTGTTCTCTAATTCCAACTCGTGAGCTTATTTTCTTTCGGAAAGAAACGGAATAACAAGACCTTGATACTCTGTTTCGTCATTGGGTGAACAATGGAAACGAAGGATGCCAAATTAATCTACCAGAAGAAAGAGAAGAAGAATAAGAATATCTACTGGATTAATCAAAGAAAAAAAGAAAAAACGAAGATGACAAACCTATGACTTATTATTTCTTTCTCTTGTTATGAACGGCCATGCTCACTTTCAAGATGAAGAGCATTTCAAAAAATGGAGAGAGAAATGGAACAAAAGTCGCCGAATTCTTTTTACGACCGAAATTTTATCGTTGAGTTTATGGCTTAAAAGGGAGAAATAGAAAGGGATCGGACTCTAAATATAAGAATTCGTGGTGGTCTAGACGACTCAGGGATCTATAGTACTGTTGTACATCTGACTGGACGAGAATTAACTATGAGTAGCATATTTAACAGTTGAAAACTCTATCAACAAAATAAATGCTTTTCAATGATTCCTGGAAGTCCGTCATCTTTTTCTCCTTCAAAATACAATGTCATAAAACAAAAATACCCACAAAACTCTAAACATCATGTCTTATTTTTGAGTTATCTTGCAACTGTTTCTTATAATTTCGAACGCAAGAATACTTACTCATTCAATTTCCAATACCACCGTATAAATTCAGAATAGAACATCCAACTTCCCAACATTCTGCGCCTCTTCCTCCCCTGTTCGTACCTTATGTGACATAACTGGAGTCTTAAATCTCTGAACTCCTTGAATAAATCTCATTGCCGAATGCCATTTCCGTCTTGCTGATCTTGACGTGGCTTGTTCAATTGGTGAAGACTCGATTGAAGATGTCGTACTCATTGTACCGTAAGAAGATGTCGATGATTCTGAAAATAGAATATAGAAAGTGTATGTCTCTAGGCAACGGATATTTCTCTAGGGTTAGTTTCGAGGATTTCGAAGCGAACTGACACTTGAGACACTTGAGACGAAATGAGTTGACACTTGTAAACTGAATGGGACAAAGAGTTCTTTTTCTTCTGTTTCGAAACAAGAAGTGAGCTAAGAAGAGGGAATAACAGAATGGAAACAAAGTTTATAAACAGAGGCGATTCAGTTTTCTTGATGAACTAGACAAAAGTACTTCGAGAAGAAATATTTCTTTTTTTGGAGAAATAAGTTATTAAAAGAAAGAGAAAAGGAAGGCGAAAACAGGAAAAGAAGGGATAGAAACGAGTGTTGAACGGATGTTACTAATCTGGAATAAACAGAAAATAAATGATAAATAAGAGAAGAAGATAATATCCAGAAGAACGTATCGGAGCGAAAAGAAAAAGAAAATTAAAGAGACAGTTCTCAAAATAACCTTTCGAATGACGAGTAGTTCTTGAGTAGAATAATCATCAATTCATAGAATATATTGATATCATTTGGAATGTATTTGAAAAAGAAAATACAATGGAAGAAAATTGGTTCAATTCTCTATTTTTCTTTCAAAAATCCAGCTTTGAACAGTGGATAACCGTGAGCAAACAAATTGAAAAATGCGCGAATTAGGAACACTTTTAGGTGGAGACAAGAGGACAAACCGGGTGATTGATCAACAGTTTTTGATAGCTTAACACCCGGAAAACTATTGAAAATGAGGAGAATAAAAGAGAAAAATGATAGTTATTCTTTTCTTATTTTTCATTATTATTATTATTAGATGTCAATATGAAATTAGAAACCAGTCTGAAGAAGAAATAAACCATGGATTTAGTTACATTTGAACAACCTAGAAGAGAAGAAAAGAATAAGAAAAATAATGAATATCTAGAGGAAGACAAATGAAATGTTGCTGAAAAATGAGTGAGATTTGTCATTTGGAGGAAGAAACAAAAAAAAGTATTCTCGCCAGATCTCTTTCATACGCACCGATGAATTTAGGTCAGTTGAAGAGAATCAGAATGAAATCATATCAGTTGAAACATGAAAATGCAATGTTTGTTCCTTTCCTTTCATTTAATTTATTTTCTTTCAAAGAATAATTACCTTTTAAAAGACGTCGAAGTTTTCGAACACTGAATACAGAATTCATAATCAGTCAATAGATTTTCAGACTTTATCAGAGAAGTGAAATCTCTTGCGAATAGTTCAAATGATATAAAATAATCGGTCATATCATAGAATAAATCTCTTAATTTTTTCATCATTTCATCATCATAACTTCCTTATTTCATTTTGTTTTTCTTTATATATTTGTAGTTCTTTGAGTGTATTTCTCACTTCCTCGTCACCTAGAGAATGTCAGAAAATGGACACATCGAGAACAAAGAGAGAAAAAAGAAGTGAAAAGCCATTATGTTTCATGTCGAATGAGCTAATTTAAAACCCAAACGAATAGTGGCATTTTTAAGTTTTTTTCCGGTTTTTTCTTCTTTTCAGTAACCAAAAAAAAAGAAGAAGTAGATAATGAGAAACAAGAAAAAATAAGGAAAAAAGGGAGAATAAAGTGGTAGAAAAAAAGAAGACGTGTGAATAGAAAAAGAAGAAGAATGAACACATAGAGACACACGTTATACAATGTGCATAGTCAATATGTCTCTTCTCGGATCGTGGGATTTTGAATTCCCGAAATGTGTCTCTAAACTCGATAAAACATTTCCTCCTTCTCCGTCCCTCTAATTTATTTTTCTCAACAATATGAAATTCTTTGGTTTCGAATTGAGAAGTATCATTTTACAATATTTATGCGAGTCACTTGAAAAGCGAAGGATTTCGATACAACAGAATCAATTATTCGAAAAAGAAGCTGTTCAAATATTCCGAATTGAAGTGCTCACTTTAAAACGTATTCATCCCGATTCACATTGAAATTGGAATATGAAAAGAGGATGATTAGATTCAAAAAAGAACGAAAAGAAAGTTTGAAGCTCAAGAAATCTGAGTTTCTCTGTCATAAAAAATGAAACTCATAAAGAATGTACAGAAGGAGGAGGAGAGTAAAAGTATGAAACATGCAAGGATATCACGAAATGAAAATTAAAAATGTATGGAAGATGACTAAGATTCAAGATCAGAAAAAAGTATATTATGGTAGAATAATCTGAAGACCTAATTCAACAATACGGTTGCTAACCTCACAAAACAAAAAATCTCTTCTCCGAAGGTTTATCATTTCCCTTTTCTGATTTTTTTTGAAACCAATGAATTTTCCAAGAAGAGGCACAAACTCATAAAAAACATCCATTTCTTAACTTTTTTCCAAAGTTTTTGATAATTTTCGGTGGCTGAAATTGGCTATTTAAAAGCACGAGGGCCAACGAAAAACATACGTTGCTTTTCATGTTTCCATCGACCCCAAAATGGAAAAAAAGTCATAAACAAGAGTCAAAATTCGAAATGAGGTTAGAAATGGGAAAAGAAGGGAAAGAACTTTGAGCACGGAAACTTCGAAGAATGAAAGTATAAAAAAGGGAACGAATTCTCATGCATCAACAATTGGAACACAATCGTTTTGATGATTCTTGTCCACCTATTTTAAGAATAGAAAAAGGAAAATCAATTGTTGTTTATTAGTAGTATCTAGGTGAAGAATAGTGGAAAAATTGAGAGAAAAGAAGAGGGAGAAGGGAACAGAAACGGGTCCTTTCACTCGGAAAAACGGACGAAGGGACCGACGACAAATGACCTGGATGACCTGCTGCAAGTTTTTTGTTTCAAAGAGAGAGCCAACAGAGAGTACTATACAGAGGATACAAACAAAGGCTGTGTAAATGAAAAATGATATGTTTGGACGAGAAACGAACTGAAAATAAAGACTTCCTGGATTTGTGAACGAGACTGAACTTGACAAAAAGTACACGACAATATTTGTTAGAGACTTGTGTAAAACAATGTTCTGAAGCTCTTGTTGTCGGAAGATGAGAACTCTTGTTTTTAGATAAGCATTGAGAGAGATATAAATAATAATAATATTGTTCGTATAAACTACTCCTAATAAGAGCTTTGGTTTTTAAAACAATCCATTGACAAATTTACCAAAACCAATTCTAATTGACTGACAATGAGATCAAATAGTTTAGTATAATTCCAATCTGTGAATTCACACGACGTCTGAATCTGGACATATGCGACTAGAAAAAGTATCCGTTTCCCTTCTCTCAACTATAAATTTCATGCTTTATAAAACCACGGACACATGAATTTCGAGCATTGACAACTGGAAAATTTTCAACAAGGACTATTTTATATTTGAAAATATAATACATTATTTTAAAAATGGGTACTCACCTCTTAGTAATCGATGTATTTCAGACAATGACGATGTGCATTTTTCCAGAGCACTCGTCATTGTTTTATGCCAATGATGATGATTGAAATGGTTAGAAGTATGATGAGGTTGATGAGGAGGTAAGTGAGATAACGATGGGGACGAAGTGATGGATGAAGTGGTAGTGGGGGTGGAAGCAGAGTGCGATCGGTGATGCAATGGAAGAGGGCGATGGGCGGTCAGGTGGTGGAACCAAGGAGGAGATGAACACCGAGAGGAAGTGCTTGATGATACTTTAAACTCCATTCCACGTTTTGCCTGCAAAGATTGATAGACTCTTCGGTTTTCAGTGGCAGTGGCCGAGAAATTGGAAGCGGAAAGGAAACGTTGATGGATGGACGAACAATGTGACAAAATGTGGTTTGCAACAAACATGATGAATGTCGGGAGACTAATATTCCGAAATCTTTTAGAGACTTCGATACAAAAAACATTAAATGTAAAGGAATTTGTTATCAAATGACTAAGTGATCTAGAATACGAAACTGAATACAAAGCTGATGATTTCGAAGGAAAATTTAGGGATTTAATTGTTCTCACGGTGTATTGAATAACAGATTCGAATTTTGAAAAGAAAAAATGAAGCTTCGCTTTTCAATGACTAAGGACACAGTCGACCATCAAAATGAAATCTATTAGGAATCAAATGAATTCGTGACAAAAAGTCAGTTCATCAGTACAATAATTGTTATCTTTTCCCATCAAAAAAGCAAAAAAAAAACAGCAAAAGCACAAAAAGTGATGTAAATGAAATGAATCTTATCTTCTTCTTTTCAGTACTACAAATCTTCATGATTCTTCTTCTTCTTCTTCTTCCAAAGCACCTCCTCCTTCCTTTCATCCACCCTCACTTTTTGATGTTCTGTCCTCATTTTTCTTTTTTAGTGTAAAACAAATCAGCTGTGAGTCGAAAGAAACGCACAAAAAATGCAAGAAATTTACGCGGCTGTCGTGTGTTTTTTCTTGCTCCATGAGCTTCTTTCGTTAGTTTTTCGTACAATGCTCTTGATCTTTTCTCGTCATCAATTAGACCTTTTGAATTGAAATTACAACAAAACGAACGGAAAAGCAGCTGACCATTATGATGGCTCGCCTCTCGGAGTTGGAACTCATTATTCTTAAGAATTGCTCTCGACACACAGAATTTCACTATCGGACTGGCGGGCGGAAGAGTCATTTGAATTGCACAATTCAGTTCATTGCACAACTTTACACCTGAGAATAACGGGAATTCCTGAAGAAAATGATTTATTGGTATGGAGATAAAGTATCTCATTTACTCACATTTCACACCTTTACAACCGGATATTCATCGGTCAAAGAATTGAAAAATTTTCAAGTGAATGGGAATAAAAATATGTTTTCCTCGGGATTCGCATGATTTTACATGACTACTTCACCGAAAAAGATTGTCTCATTCAAAATTTATGTCACTAATCATATAGAAATTATCTAGAAAGTAACCGAGTTTGCGATTTTTGAAACGCGGAATAAAATTTTAACCCAGTCTGACTTATATGAAAACTTCATTTGGAATCGGTCAATACAATTACGATCTGCGTCACAATTAATAAATTCAGCTTTCAATTCCTTAAAACTCAAAGTTGGAGCCCAATCAACTTCCCAGTTTCAAAGTTCACATTTTCATTTGCACGTATCTGTTTTCTTCTGCACAAAAATGATTTCTTCAAAAACTGACATTGCAAAACAGAAAAGAAACACTTGTTCTTTTCAAAAATAAAAACTTCTTCACATTCTTCAAATGTTCTTCTCATGTCACTGAGCAATATGTGTTGCCCTTTTTAACTGCACTTCCTACAATCATCAGACATCAGAATACATCCTCTTCTTCTTCTCCTTTCTTCAGAACACTACTTGTAATATGATCTCTCTGCCATCATCTTCAATCAAAAGGAACCGTGTGTTTTGTTCTTATCTTCGAACATTCTTCGTGACGTCAGATCAATATCTTTTCAGCCTCAGTGGTTTTTTTCATTGTGGTAAACACAAACAAACAATATAATACTTCCAATCAACAGAGAAGAGCCTATTTTCTTCTTTGTTCAATTGCAAAGAGTTACAGATAATCTTCGGTTTTTCGTTCAACTTCCGTTCAATGGGTAACCTTGACTTTAAGATTGAACACAACGACACAGTACACATAAGAATCGAATGAAATAAAGAAGAAGAAGAAGGAAAGAGAAAAGAGAAAAATAAAAAGTGAATGGAGAACATGAGTTATGAGAATTGAAAAAAACCGAAGTAAAAGTGTTTACATCTTGTTTCTTTTCTTATGTTCACTTCCGTTTCCACGAACGTTTTCTACAATTTTTAGAGAAGATCGGACATTTCTCTTTTTTTATTTCTTTTGGAACTTTTCAATTGTTCCCTCACAGAAACCAAAATATGTTCATTTCAAAAGAGGAAAATGTTTCCAATGAATTGGAATTCTCTTGTTCTCTCTCCTCTTCAATCATTTCACTGATTCGATTTCTTCAATTGTTTGATTTCTAGTGTTATCATATCAAAACCAGAAGAAGCCGACGACGTGTTCTTTCGATAAGCCATCTCTTCTCTGCCCGTCGAATTATTTCCCAAATATTATCATTTGCCGCTGCCATTTCTGTTCACACTTTGTTATTTCGAAAAGAAGAAATTCTAATGAGATGTTAGAAGTCTGGTTCATTTTTTCAGTTTTTCGCTGATGAGAGAATGATACTTCTTGACACATATAACAACCCACAGAATCAAAACAACTAGTATAGTCTGAGCCATGAAATCCCATCTCAAATTCGAAATTCATAATTAAAAAGGCGTCTTTCAATGTTTTTCTTTTGAAAAGATTTGAGGAATCAAATTGAAAGATATTTAGACTCGTGAGAATTTCAACTTCTGGAAATAAATCTCATTTGAATATATCTCATTTTATTCAACTTCCCTCCTTTTCGTTTTGTTGATGAAACAGTTTATCCTTCAATTAATTTTCTATTTAATACCGAAAAATTACCGAAGGAAGTTACACCCTTTTTCTGTTTTTGATTTGAGTGCAGACGTCGTTGATCGAAGTTTGCACTGGGTACGTGTCTCCGATCATATATGAGATACAGTACGAGATTCCGACGAAATCTTCGACGATTCATTCTTCTAGAATTCCTTTTCTATTATTTCGAAACTTCTACTCACGTGTTCTTTTTTTGTTTCAGAACGTTTTTTTTTCCATTTGAAACAAAAAACAGAAAACCAAAACAAATGAATCATCCTTTGTTGTAGTTTCATTCCACTCTCTCCTTCACTCATTTTTTCTCATTTCGAGGGCGTGTCACAATCATTTTTCTTCTTCCAATCAATCGATTGATTACTCATTGCTGCTCATAGTGACACTCAGAAGTACCCTTTTCTAAATGTTTATATGTTGCAACACCGAAGAAGCAACTCATCTTCCTTTCCCTCCTCCTCCTCCAGATGTGTAATTCTCTTTCTTCTCTTCCTTCCCTTCTTCTGTTTCCATTGCGCAGGAAAAAGAAGAAGCCGATTGGCAGATTGCAATCGGAAGACCATTTCTGCGAAGTGGCACCGACCTCCGATTTGTTTTTTTGAGTGAGCGCTTGTCTAGGTTTATTGGCTGTCGTGATGATGAGAAGATGAAAAAAGGAGAAACGATTGGATCTGTTTCCGACACTTCGATTACCCAAACATGTATTTCCTTACCATTTGCTAGACATTCCACTGAGTATCACTAATTGTTTCTGAATGTGACTGTTCGGTAAACAGTTCTTCGGTCAGCTGATTTCTAATCGTTGCACATCTTCTTCGAATAAGAGAAGTACAAATTAAACATATATATTTCCGAAAACTTGTAAGCTTGATTTAGAATTTAGAAGAAAAAAGTTTTGAATTGATTGTCAATCAGATGACGTTTTTTTGGATTTAGAACTTCTTTATTGAACTTCTCTCATCACTTGCCCTCTTTTTCATTTCGAAATTCGTCTTTCATCTAGAAATGATCAATCTCCTTTTCTATTTTTCTGTTCGTCGGACAAATGTTTTTCCCCACATTTCTGAAATGTTTCGCCAATTGAAACGAAACATTCTTTGACTTTCACCTCATTTTGACCCGTGTTAAAGACAATAAACTGACCTTCCATCAGTTGGCGCCGTGCCAAAATGCAGTTAATCAGATCCTGATGTCAGGGGCGATCCGATGGAACCGTTAATCAAAACGAGGGTCCTGTTTCCCTTCTTCTTCTTCTCTGCAGTTGTCCGGCAGAGGACCCCCATTCACAGTGTAATCTATCCGACCGGACGGACGACATGTGCTTTTGGTTTGGAAATCACTTAGCAGTAGACAAAATAACTTCTTTTTCAACCAGTAATTCGCAGTTTTTTTTTGTTTTCCAATGAACTAGATTTTTATCCGCTAGAGATAGAAATTTTCTGAAATAAAAATGAAATTATCCTTCTTCATTTATGTATTCAGAGAAACCACAGAAAAAAACTAAATTTAAAGAAAAAGCAAACTCAGTAAATTAATGTTCTGACTAATTACCGGAAGAATGCATTTGAGAATTCTTCTTTCTTCTCTTCTCATAAACTTTTTTTCGTTTGTATGTCAAAAAGCTGTCAAATGGATGACTTCTCTCCGTTTTCCCACATTTGCATATATCAAAAAAGCTCTATGGTCTTTTCGTTTTTTCTCTATCTCCTCGTTCTTTTTCTTTCGAAAACTCACTCTAAGTCACCCTGAATTACAGTATCAATTCGTCATGAATTTGCCAATCGTTTTCTTTTTTCTCTCTCTCTCTCTCATGTCTTTTTTCTTTTCAATTGTGGTAACTTACAAATTACTTTCATGATTGTTTCGTCTCTTTCATTTTCATGTTATCTCTTCTCTCTCTTCACCACTCAAATGCCAATTTTTGCCTTTGTTCATCTATTTTCTCGATATTTACCAGTTGTTGTTCTAACAGTTTCTATCATTTTTCTTCTAGTTCCTGAACGAATAGTTTTGATTTCTCTCACGTAATGAAACGGAATCAATCAGATGATAAATTGAAAGATGATACGTCATCTCGAGTTTCAATATGAATGTTTTTCGTTTCATTTCCCTCAGAAGTTATCTATATACTATTTTCATTATTCTAGTTATCATCATTTTTCAGACGATATGTCTGAAGAGGACTTCAGTGGGAATGGCCCTGAAGAAGTTCAAACACTTCTGACAAATTCAGAAGTTGATCCTGGACTTCTTTCAAACGAAACTACGACCACAACACTGACAGATATAATCGTCAAAGCAGCCACCACTACATTGGGTATGTTGATCAACTCAATAACGTTAAGATGTACAGCAACTTTTTCCAGCTCCGATTCTCATCGACTACCGACCGAATCCATATCGAATCGGACTTCTTGCATTCAAATGTTTGCTCATCATTCTCTTGTTCACATTATCATGTACAATCAGAAAAGATTTTCTGAAGTTCTTCGTTCTTTTCCTGATTATCCCTCTGTTCATTGAAGCTGGATTTGATATCTTCACGGAGATTCATGCAAGTACTGCTATCTTTGGAGCACAGTATGTTTTTTATTTGTTTCAGTTGAAAGTCAATACGTTTTCCAGGCAATTCGATTGGGAATACTTCAATTTATCTCCAAGAGAGAACGACTCTGTGACTGATTGGCAGAAGTGAGTTCATTGATAAAACAGAAGTTTCGTATCTATTCTCTCAGGCATGCCGTCGAAAGCTATGGACAAATTCTCCAGAAATACACGACGTATCAGGTCTATACGTAAGTTGAGATAGCATTTATTGAAATTTCTGAGAAATTTCAGAAGAGACCAGTTGTTTTCGATTGTCTCATATGTGACCGGTGATTTTGTCTTCTGGAGTCTTCTGTTCTCAACAACTACCGTATTTCATTATGCACACAAAGCAATCGTTCGCCCAGAGCAGATCACTTACGATCCAATTTGGTACGAATCGAAAGGTTTAGAAGCAAAACAAATATATATTTCCAGCAGCTCGTTCTTCAAAATTCAAATCGTTCCCGTTATTTTTACTGCCATCGACACTCTCATCTCCATCTATGAAATCCCACAATGGTCGTACCTCATCGTACTTTTTGTTCTCCGAATCTCCGCGTGTGTTTTTTCTTTTATAATTTTCACACAAGCGTTTGCTGTAAGTTCTGGATTATCTTATAGCCGAATGATGTTGAATGATTTCAGTCTTTGTTCCTATTCTGCCGCCGAAAAGATGAAGTTACAAAGACATCTCCATATGAACATGTAAGAAACAGCAAGATTCGTCTCTTCTTGTTCCTTCTGTTCACCATCATTATCCACGCTATCACAGCTCCTTATATCAGTATGTTTATTTCAATTAAAACTCAAACATACAATCTTTATTTTCAGTTTGGTCTGGTTTGACGATTGCCTCTGACGTCGGCCATCTTCTTGGTTTCAACTGGTATCTTCCAATGCACTTCGCTTCAGAAATGTTCCCACTTCACTTGACATTCTTCTTGGTTAGACCATACGCCTTCATTTTCCTTGGTCTCTTCCTTCTCAACCCGTACCGTAGACGTTTCGTTAAATTCTTCTGTCCATGTTGCAGAAGACATTAGAGGAGACTCATACGTATTTTCACAATTTCTGTAATTACTGTTTTACTCTGAAAATGCCATATTAACCGTGCCTAATCTCGCCCGGTGCTCTCTCAGTTTCTTTCTTCTAATTTCCTTTCTAAAACGTCCAACATTGTGATATTGAAGTTTCCAAGTTCAACACGTTCCAAATCTGTGCCTTTGAAATAAAGAATATAGTAACTCATTCCTAATAAAGATGAAATCGCAGAACGATGTTTTCGAATTTCCCGAAGACAAGTGAGTTGTTGAAAATTATCAATTTATGAGTCTCTATTGTCAGCACAATTGTGCATACAAACATGGCTGATTATCCAACAGAGCTACTCGATGGAGGTGACTCAACGACAAAAAGTACGATTATAGATGACCCTCCTAATCAATTATTCCGAACTTCATTGCTGTTTGTTGGATCAGCAGCATTCTATACGTGCGGATGAAAACTATAAAAAAATAATTCAAGTTTTTGAAATTTCAGAATTTGCTCAACATTAGTTGCCCTCTCCTTCCCTATTATTGGCTCGTTATTATCATTGACAGTCGTTCTTGTACTAAGGTTTATTTCAGAACAATTTCAGTGAAACATTCAGATTTCTTCAGGGAGTGGAATAGGATATACGGTGCACAGCTAACTCCTAGGCTCAAAGCTTCGATTAATTTTTCGAAAGTACTGAAGGATAATAAGTAACGCAGTTTGGGTTTTGGAGTTACAATACTTGAATTATAGAGAATATATCCCATTTTATGACATGGATTGGCTGTTTGGAGGGAAATATAAACCATACTGTTACGGTTGTACCGGTCCCGCTATCAACACAGAAATGTGCAGAACACCTGACGAGTGGGTTTTGGCGTATAATAAATAGAAGGAATGCATTTTTGCTTTGTGCATCTCTTTTTTAGTGTTTGAGTTCACATGTTTTCCAACACAAAACTACATTCATCTTATACATAATTTTGCAGTCCCGAAAGCCGATCACCAACAAAACAACGTGGAGAAGGAGAAAAATTGCGGAAGGAAAGTTGATTTAACTCTTTTTCACGTAGATAAAGTCCATTTAGACCATATATTATTTCCTCCTTTTTTCTTCTGCCCAAACCGTTTGCTATTTACTTCGTTCAATTCAACCTTACTAAATCGTCGTGTTTGAACTTTCTTTTGCGGTGGTCTGCTGTTGGAATGCGCGGTAAAATTGCAAAAAGCCTTGCCGCGCTATGCATTATCGATTGATACACGGGCGGCAGGCCACGCCCCGTCATTTTTGTCTTTTGGCGCGTTTTCCTATTTTCAAAAATGTTCGAAACAGCTTATCATACACGTTTCGTTTCCACGTCTTATTGTGTCTCTAAGCTAGTTTCAGTTTGAATTGTGCAAAAGAGAATTATATTTCCTTTTTTTCGCCTCAACTTCCTTTCTAAACCATTCATTTTCCACTTTCTGCGTCTTGATATTATTCTAATTTCGAAATCAGTTTTACAGAACCTATCTTACAAAATATGTCGGGAATCGCCGCAGGTCGTCTGGCTGAAGAAAGAAAACACTGGCGAAAGGTTAGTTAAAACTATATAACAGGGTTTTATCGAATCAAATATGAAAACTGGCTAATTTTCTCTTCAACGGAACTTCAATGTTCATATCCGTGGATTTTCAGGATCACCCCTTCGGATTCATTGCTAAACCAGTGAAAAATGCGGACGGAACTCTGAACCTGTTCAACTGGGAATGCGCAATTCCAGGAAGAAAAGATACTATCTGGGAGGGAGGATTGTACAGAGTTGGTGAACGACTGAAATTTTTTCCACCTGAAATTTTTTCAGATTCGAATGCTTTTCAAGGACGATTTCCCGTCAACACCACCAAAGTGCAAGTTCGAGCCTCCACTTTTCCATCCAAATGTTTATCCATCAGGTAAATTATTTTTTTAACGAATAAGAAGCACGTAAATATTTTTCAGGTACAGTCTGTCTCTCACTTTTGGATGAAAACAAGGACTGGAAGCCATCAATTTCAATTAAACAGCTTCTCATTGGAATTCAGGATTTACTGAACAATCCTAACATTGAAGATCCAGCACAAGCGGAGGCCTACCAAATCTATTGTCAGAACAGGTTTCTAGTTTATCGATAGTCTGTTTTAATGTCTATCGTTCCAGAGTTGAATACGAAAAGCGAGTGAAGAAAGAAGCGTTGAAGTATGGCGCTGAAGCCGTTCAAAAGCAAATGCTCGGATAGAGAATTTCGTGATGGTAGCTATTCATTCATTTGTCTTTTCTTCTTTTCCCATCATTTTCATCTCATCAAGTTAACAATTCCTCTAAGCGGCAGCGAATGTTGACACAATACGTAATTCGAGCAGAAAATCAACTTCGTTTTATCTTTAATTTCAATCTTTCTAAAAGCCTTGCCATGTTTCGTTTTTCATTTTGTGGTTAATGAAATGCGAGACTGACAACTTTTTGGTCGAGCTCTTTCCTATTTCGTATGCCAACTTTCACAATCATTTCTAACTGGTCTTTGTGTCGAGTAGCATTTCGTATTTCGGAAGACTATTCTTCATAATTTAACTCATTTCGATCTTCATTTCACATGTTTTTTCCCAGAACACCATTTTTTTATTTCCCCTGTTTATCTAGATCAGAAGCACAATCAAATTGTTCAAGCCCCCTGTGTTCCAATCTTCTGGATTTATTTATAATCTCGTCTAACTTATTTTTCTGTTTTGAAAAATCAAATTATGAATTATGTCAGAACCTCCAATAATGTCCGAATTCATGAAAGGAGTTATGCTCCTTAAGCAAGACTTAACCGAAGTACCAGCAGAGGAGGCTCTCAAGGGCAAAGTTTCTTGTACAGTCAGAATGAGAAATATTATCTCACTTATTTAGGTTGTTGCTTTATATTTTTCTGCTGGCTGGTGTCCGCCTTGCAAGCAATTTACTCCAAAGCTTGTAGTAAGTTAACTAACAAAACCGAGGAAAACTTTTGTCGTCTTCTAATAACTTGTTACAGCGTTTTTACCATCATCTCAAGAAAGCTGGAAAACCAATAGAAGTTGTTTTCTTCTCTAGAGATCGTTCAAAAGCTGATCTTGAAGAAAATTTCACCGAAAAGCACGGTGACTGGTTGTGTGTCAAATATGGAGACGACATTTTAGCGTTAGTTAAAAATGCGAATTCTTCATAATTTGAATAGTTTTCAGGAGATATCAATCAAAATTCGAAGTAAAAACGATTCCAGTTCTTCGAGTGATCAACCCTGCTGGAAAAATGGTCGTTCTTGATGGAAAGTCTGAAGTTGTAGACAAAGGAAAAGCCGACCCATTGGGATTGTTCGCTTCGTGGGAAGCCGCTTGCAACAAAAAATGATAAAAGCTTCTTATTTCATTAATTTAGAATCAGCCTAAATAAATATCCTTTTTTAGTTTTTCTTTGTTTTTTCTTTAAATTTACAATGGTTAGCCCGCCCTAGTTTGTACTTTCCACGTTAGAATGAATTAATCTAGTGCACATCAATTGTGGCATTTCGGATAGTTTCTTGTTGAATATTCGAGAATGTTGTCCTTTGCTTCCGAGTTTGTTGATGACATGAAGGTTGTGGAGTAGAAAATGATGAATAATCAACATAAGTATTTTTAACCTTCGATGTTTACAGAGACAATTAATGTCGCTAGGAAGAGATGTTTATTCCTTGCCTCGTACCTACAAAAGAGTTTCACATGCAAAAGAAAAAGCAAGGCCCGAGTTGAGAAAATTCGGTTGGGATACTCTGGGATACTCTGGAAGTTTCAAACTTCCGCCACTGAAAGACACGATAACAAGGTGTCTTAACTTTATGTTCATAGTATTCTTTTTTCTTTTAGAGTAGACGGGAGAACTATAACTGTCAAAGAGTTTCGTAGAGACTATGAGAGGCCAAGCATTCCGATAATTCTGACTGGACTCACCGACGAATGGACGGCCAAGGAGAAATGGACAATGGAGGTTTGTCTGTTCCTCTATGCAGTTATATCGAACAAATGTTATTTTTTCCAGCGTCTCTCTAAAAAATACCGTAATCAAAACTTTAAATGTGGAGAAGATGATGATGGAAACTCAGTGAGAATGAAAATGAAATACTATCATGATTACTCGTTGAACACAACCGATGACTCACCACTCTATATCTTCGATAGTAGTTTTGCCGAGGTATTAATTCAAATTTTATGTTATGAAAACAGAAAACTTATTCATGCAGAGAAGAAAAACAAAAAAGCTATCAGAAGACTACTCGGTTCCCAAATTCTTTGAAGATGACCTTTTCCGCTATGCTGATAACAAAAAAAGACCTCCGCATCGTTGGTTCGTAATGGGACCAGCTCGTTCTGGAACAGCTATTCATATAGACCCACTGGGTACAAGTGCATGGAACTCTCTGCTCGTTGGTCACAAAAGATGGGTTCTTATTCCACCGAATGCTCCTCGTGACTTGGTCAAACCAATGGCACACGAAAAAGGAAAGCATCCGGATGAAGGAATCACTTGGTTTCAAACAGTTTACAATAGAGTCAGAAGTCCGGCGTGGCCGAAAGAATTTGCTCCGATCGAATGCCGTCAAGGTCCAGGAGATACAATGTTTGTTCCTTCTGGATGGTGGCATGTTGTCATCAACGAAGAATTGACAATAGCTGTCACTCACAATTACTGTTCTGTTGAAAACCTGCATCTCGTTTGGCCGAAAACAGTCAAAGGAAGACCGAAGTTGAGCAAGCACTGGTTCAAAAGGTGTTTTTAATCTTATCAATTTAATAAATTCAAACTCTATTGTTCCAGAATTTCTCAACAGCGTCCCGAGCTGCTAGATATAATCAAAAAAGCATCTTCTATCCCTCTGTGCAATGTCAATGATTCATCAAGTGATTCCTCGAGTTCCTCTTCATCGTCAGACGATTCATCAGATGAATCCGAACTTGAAGATGCAGGAAGATGTGGAACAGTAGGACGCAAACGACGATACGACGGAAATTCAAGTTCTTGCCCAGAAAAAATGCATCACACTCTCACAAACTTGTTGGTTTAATTAAATATATTGAAGGATCTCAAACACTGTTAAATATTCGGTTTATTTACTATGTTCCATAATTTTTGTTCCATGAACACTTTATTGGCAATAAAAACTAAACTTGTCCAAACTTGAAGATCTCATACGTTTCCTCTTGCGGTACATCTTCAGGTTTTTCTCTTTTCAATTTTTCTCCTCCATCACCATAACCAGTTTCTGGCGCTTCATGTGAAATGACAGACGATTCTACTAGTGCTTCTCGTTTCGGACATGGACAGTAAGCTGCATCTGCTCCAGGAATTCCTGGTTCTCCTGGTTGTCCTGGAGTTCCCATTGGTCCTGGCATTCCTGGTTTTCCTGGCGGTCCAGCTGGTCCCGGTAATCCGTCTGGTCCTTCTTCAGCTACACCAGGGGGTCCTGGTTTTCCAGGTGATCCACGTGGACCTGGGAATCCAACTGGTCCAGGTTCTCCGAGTAAATATCTGACTCCAGGCATTCCTTGTCTTCCATGAGAACCTGGTGATCCCTTTGATCCAGGTGCTCCCATATCTCCAGGTGGTCCTGCTTGTCCAGGTCTTCCCATATTTCCAGCTCTACCAGGTAATCCATCTCTTCCTTGTGGTCCTGGTTCTCCAACTGATCCTGGTGCTCCACGTGGTCCAGGCGCTGTAAAAGGTTAAACGATGAAAAGAATGAATAAATAAAAACTAACGTCCAGCGGGACATTTGATACAAGAATCATCATTTCGCATGATTTTGACAAGTTCAGATCCAGACATTCCATGAGGTCCAGAGGCTCCTGGTTCACCAGGTTTTCCATCCATTCCTGCTGGTCCTGGAGGTCCTGGAGGTCCCGGAGGACATTGATTCTGTGTTAGACAATCTGAAAATGTTTCAATTTAAAAATAAGTATTTTGACAGATCGAAAACTAACTGCAATGAGCAGGTAAATCAGATCGTTTCTGTCGAACCGTTGCAGAATTGCTGACTAATTCAGACTTGAATCGTTTATCATTCAGGTATACAACCTCGTTCCAAGCATCATCAGTTTTAACTTGTCCTTCTTTAAAACGAATAATAGAGTCATCGAGGAACTGATTGATATCATCACATACTGAGGTGGCGAAAAATGCACAGAAAGCAATACACGAAACACTGACAAGTACACTTGTCCAAGTTGCGATTGCCGCTGTATCTACGGTCATTCTTATGTAAGAAAAGAAACGAAAAGAAGTGACGAAGGGACGCTTTTAATAGAACGAAGGTGGAAGATACAAGATAAACCGGTTTGGAGAGGAATGACGATAGCTTTTGGCTTTTGGATAACGAGGTGTGGAAGCAGTTTTGCCTTGTTCGATGGCGGTTTCGGAAAGAAAAATGGTTACGCAATGAGAAGAAAAAAGAATTGTATAGTCTGTGGAGAAACGGAAAATGCAGTATCCGAATTATCCAATGTCAATGAACTCAATAGAAAGCTACAGTAATCCAATCATAATCAGTGATAGTGCAAACATTCTTTGACAAAATTTTTTCCCGTTGAAATGATTGAAAGTTTATGCTCCCTTTTGATCAAAAGAAGTTAATCGAATAATTTCTCGTAATGACCGTTCAGTTCACTATTCATTTGTCATTTCATCTCTTCCTCTTTCTCAAGCGACAATGTTCTTCAAAACTCTATCTTTTATTTTGCAGGCAAGTAAATACTCGAAAAAAAAACGAACAGCTTTTTGCTTTCAGCTGACATTTCTCCTTTTATTATTAGAACTCCTTCCATCATGTGCACAGTCGAAAAACTCGAATACTTCAAAAGTAATAATTTCAGAGTTTTCATTGAACTATGAATTTTCAGGCACAGTCAAAGCAGAGCACGAACAAGAAAAAGAGAAATGAAGAAGTGAGTCCTAAATCACAGAAACCGTATCCAGAGTTTGTGGTGAGATAAATTACTTTATCTGAAAACCTGAAAAAATTCTCCAGATGCCGCGGAAAAGTAAACTGGAAAAATTGAAAGCGAAAGAGAAGAAAAAGAAATCGAAAGCAAAAGAAGGATATTTTCAGGTGGAAATATTGACTATTTTGAAACCGTTCTTTAATAATTTTAGGAAAAATCCGATGAAGATGATACATTGGAAAAAGTGGAAAGCCTTCGGGTGGAAATGTCAGATAAGACAAGAAGAGCGTCAAAACGGAAAAGGAAGTAGAGAGTTTGAACTTTCGTGGTATTCAATTTCTCAATACCTTTTTGAACCTACTTGTTCAAAAAATAACATTTTACTCAAATAATGTTCAATAGAATATCAGGACATGAGGTTTTCATAATTTTTTTCTCAATTCAAACAAAAACTTTGAACAACAACTAATGATTGGAGATTATTATCAAGATGTCACTTGGCCTGGATGTTTGTCCGGACGATTTTTTCGAACAAGGAACTTCATTTTTCGGTTCATGTCTTCATTGAAAATTGCTGTTGATGCTTCCATCGACAAAGCTTTTCTTTGCATATATGGTTTTTGGTAGAACTGGGTGCGGCGAACAATTTTTAGCAATCCTTCCGAGTTCATCAATCTGCAAAATTTTTCCAATTCGACTGATTCTCATATATCACGCCTACCGGTTGAGTAAGCCAAACGCTCCATCAACGTCATTGTTTTGGACCAGGACTGTTCGAGTCGCAAATCTGGGGTGAGCATTCCAAATTCCTTTGAAAAGTTTGATTGCGAATGGCTGAGTAATCGTGCCTCTCCAACAAAACTGTCGTACCATCTATACAATGAGTCCCTCATGCATAAAACAACGAATCGCACTGATTATTTATGTTGTATGGATAAACCACGCACTATGAAAGATTACATAAAAAGAAAACAAAAATCGATTTATTGTTCTCTGGAGTCTATTCAAAGATTCGGGACAAATTTAATTATCTACTTTCTGCGAGCGGCGGCACGAGCATCGATCTCCTCTTGAACCTCTGGGGCGAGAGCATTGTCCGGTCTTGGACGAAGATCATCAAGTCTGAAAAGGACGGAAGTTGGGTACGCCATGAAAGCCACGCAGATTAGTCCATAGAGAGCGACCTGGAAAATGATTGTTTCATCAAACTTGTGTGATAGAACAGCATGAACTATATTGAGATATCAATAGTTTTTGAATATATAAATACAATTGATCGTATACTCGTTTTTGTTTTGATAATCGTTTTGACTCTCGCGTTTTTGTTGACCAGATCTGTGCGTTTCAATAAATTACTCCGAAATTTTCGCATAGCTTTCAAAATTACTCTTTTTATCTCCCAACTTCAATAAGCTTGATCTCATTACTTGTGAATTTTTTTAACACAATTTGTTTTACTCTTTTTTGTGAATTTTTGCGAAAAAAGAGTTTTTGAAGCTTGATGTAATATTTACTTTGAACACTGAACATTTCTTCAATATCCTCTTGACTCAAATATTCATCTGCATTGAAAAAATCTTTTTTCTAGACGAATCCGCTTTGAAATTGATTTTTGCATAAATTTTGTCAAATATTTAAAGAAATACTTACTTTTTCGCTGACAGATGTGAAGCGAAGTGGTGGAGTAGAATCGACTCCCTTGTGAAGCGAGCGGCGGATGAACTGTTGGTTTCTAGCCAAAGAAAGAATAGCGCGGTTCATCATCCTGTAAAAGCTAAATTGAAGAAAAAAATAAACTAGATAGTTTATATTAACAGAAGAGTACAGGGAGAAAAGCTGTGGTTACTGATACAATATGTTTTTCCATGAAAAAACTGAGTGCAACAAACGATTTGAAAACAACTGTGCAGCTATGAGTTCCAGTGCTGGGAATAATCAAGCAGTTCCAGCCAAAATCGAGAAACAGAGAAGAAGTTCTCAAAAGAGCGCAGACTGTTATAGATCAAAGGCGCAGAGACGGCTGAAGAGAAAAGGGAAAATCGCGGCGAGACCTGCTGGGTTGGCTACGTGCCAAATGTAAGAATACGGAGCTATGCTATGTGTGCTAGACAAGTATCCGCTCAAAACACTTTCCAATTTTTCTATTTTTAGACATTTTCTCAAAGAAATATTTTCTTATTTAAAATATCGTTGTGTGAAAATGAGCTACAAGCGCCACTTCTCAAAAGATATTCCTGAAAACGAATAGAGAACGATAACATCTATCATAGTGATTCTACCGGATTTTCAAGCTGAAAAATCAGGTTAAATCAGTGGCATTTGCAATTTTTTCAAATGTCTCGCAATTGTCGTAAAATCTCACCAAAGTGAACACAAAATCAAACTCATTTGGCCAGTGGCCACTGCAGTGGACATCGCCCTGTTTTTCTATACTAAACTTGGTTTTACTAAAAATTTGAAGCTAAAAAATAATAGTAAATAGCTCCGTTTTCTTACGATTTTTGATTCTTAATTTCTCTATTAGAATAAAAATCTCAAGGCATAATCTTCAAAAAGTTCAGTTACACTCGAGCATGAACGGTAATGATACAATAGAACAAAATCTAAATACGGCGGAGCGATCGTCAACTCCTGTTCACGAAGATGGCTCAATTCGTCAATCAACCCTTTCTCGCCCGAACAATATGATATATGAATCGCTCGATATGCCATCTACAAGTGGTTCGGTATTTCCCCAACAGAACGTCAAGGTTTGTGTCTTTAATTTTAATTGCCATTGAGATTTGATTTGCAGAATTCTGTAGATTTCGCTATTGAATCTGTGTTAAAGCAAGTCAGTTTCTCTAATCATTTAGATTTTTCTTGAACTAAAGACTATTGCAGGCAAGTTATAGACGCCCAGAGGAGGCTGAAATCAAGCAAGAATTGAAAGTAGATGAGTCAGAAGATATTGCTAACCGTCAACAATTAAAAGTTGAGTATGCAGAAAAAGAAGTGAAAAACGAGGTGATACAAGTGATATAAGACAATTAATCCAGTGATTCTCTTGTAGATGGAAGAAAAAGTGAATACTTCTGCTGATGGTAAATGCAAAGGTTGCGGGAAAGCCGATGGAGAAGAGCAGACAGAGGAGCCGAATATCGAGCATAAAGAAAAATTACCAATGAGCAAAAAGAAATCACATGTTCACAAAGAAGTTGATTCCCAATGGATACATTGTGATCATTGCTCGGCCTGGTTTCATTTCTCTTGCTCCGGTCTAGAACAGTTTGAATATCATTTGTACGAGAACTTCCATTGCAACGATTGTGTTCGTATAGCTGGTCCTAGCAAGCGTACGTCACTATTTCATTTTTAAATAGGAAAAACATATGTTTCTATTTAGTGTTCAAGAAACTTGCTCCACATCGTTATCAATGGTACCAAAAAGGACAGGAAAACCTGGAAACCGAAATTGGTTCCGAAAAATGGATCAAAAGTCTTCCGGAATGGGAACATACTATTCCTTCACCGTATGTTCTGTCGAATTTTCATATATACATATTGTCGATTTCAGTAATGACAGCGAAGTTTGTATTGTGGAAAACGGATACGAGTTTCATGATAAATTCAAGCAGGAAGGAGGTTACAACAACTGGAAGAAAGTGTTCTTGGTTCGCCATCCAGAGGGACTTAATATGAAAATGCCTTCCCCAGATTTCGATTTAGAAGATGTTGTAAGAATCATGTCACCTTCTTATGAAGTTGATACTATCGACGTGTTCAATCAGAACACATACTCAATGAAGCTCTCAACTTTTCTCAGCAAGTTTCGTGATACCGAACCGAGATTTCTCCTTTATAACTTTTTATCTTTAGAATTTTCAGATAACAAAGAGTAAGTTGCTTCTCAGCTTTTAAATACTGTGATTTTCGTTGATTTCAGAATGAAAGAAATCGCGAAACCACCTCACTTCGTTCAAGACATCTCAATTGTTAATAAGCTATGGCCGGATACATCGAGCGAAGAATATTGTGAGCTTTTAGCGAATGGTCGCTATCTGCCAGAGGAGAGTAAGCCGAAGGTGGAACAATTTTGTCTAGCTGGAATGGCTCACTCGTATACCGATTTTCACGTGGACTTTGGTGGGAGTAGTGTATACTATCACATTTTCAAGGTACTATCTTATCTTCTAAAACTCCCAAGGTTTTTTGTTGACAGGGCCAAAAAATTTTCTATATCGCCGAGCCGACGGAAGAAAACTTGAAAGCATACGAAGAACATGAAACATCTCATTCGACATCCGAGTGGTTTGGGGAAAAAATAGAAGGAAGAGTCAAAAGAGTAGTGATCAACCAAGGAGAAACCCTTCTGATCCCAGCCGGATGGATTCATGCCGTTTACACTCCGGTAGATTCTCTTGTGTTTGGTGGGAATTTTCTTCACATCGGAAATCTTGAAATGCAAATGCGTATTTATCTTCTCGAAACCGCTGTGAGGAAAGCAATAAACAGTGCCGCCAAGTTTTACTTTCCAAACTACGAATACCTGCATTGGATGCTCATGAAAAATGTTATGATCCCAAAGTTGAAAAGTAAGATATATTCGTCATCCATATGTAGTAGTAACACTGTATGTTTCAGAATCTGTGGATGAAGGTACTGACATCTCCGAAACTGATCTCAATATGTATAAAGCGACAGTTTTCACAGCTCGCAGATTAGAAGAATGGTTCAATCGTGATTTGTCAGGAGGCGAACATGGAAACGAGAAACAGGAAGCTGAAGTTAGTATGGAAGAAAGAAAGAAAATTCTGAGTCAAATCAGAAAGCTTATCAATTCACAAGCTAGCAAATATGGTGAAGGTAAAAAATTAGGAGGCCTCAAACATAAGCGTAGGAGTCGTGATGCTTACAACGATGATGATTACCTTCCGAGCAGCTCGAAGAAATACTCGAAAAAAGCAAAGAAGGAAAAAACGAACGATGTTCCGAAAAAGAAGTTGAAAGCAGAAGTTGGAGAAGTTTTATCGGCGAACCCATCAGTAGTCAGTACAGCACCGATGAAAATAAAAATATTCATGGGACCAACAGAAGATCAGCAGAATGCTATACACATGTTCAACAGCCAACGTACATCATCTGGAAGAAAAGTCAAGCTCAATCCCAATGTGGCTGAATTGTGTGGATCACATCTAGATTCTCGATCAGACCAAATTCCTGAGAAGTTGACATCAAATTTCCAAGACTGTGATGACGAGCTGACTCGGTGTGAATCTATCCACGCAGGAGAGAAACCACCAAAGTCCAAACTACCTAAAATACCAAAAGAACCGAAAGAACCAGTGGAGAAAAAAGAGAAGCTGAAAGGTATTGAATCAAATGAAATGCATTCAGTTTAATGCATGTTTCAGCAAAAAAGAAGGAAATATCGGCACGAGATCGTCTGAAGAAGAAGCTCAAAATGTAATCTACCTCCTTGTTCATGCATTTCTGTAACTATTCATTATATTGAAAATACTGTTATTTATTCTATCTATATTTAAATTTTTTCCTGTGCTTTCCAACCGCAGTCTGTACGTTTCTTATTTATTGTACTGTACCCTCGATCTCCCTGATCAATATAGACACGGGAAGCTGCCGTTGGCACTTAATAATAAAGTATTCATATTAATCAAGCTGTTGTTCCGAACGAGTGTAGTATCTCATTACATACTAGCTTCATCAAAAGACACAAAACAGTTGAATCATCTCAGATGAGTGATGAGAAAGTGGAAATCGCATCTTCGCAACTTGGAACTAAAGATTTGTAAGAGTTCATCGTAAAACTTTTGTAAAATTTTGAATTTAAGTTGGGATAAACGATACGAAATGGAACTGAATAACTTCGAAGAACACGGCGATGAAGGAGAAATTTGGTTCGGAGCTTCTGCAGAAAATCGAATAGTGAAGTATCTGATTGATACGAAAACAGAAAAAGACGTGTCCATTTTGGATGTTGGATGTGGAAATGGATCAGTTTTGAGGAAATTGGTACTGAATGATTTGTTTCTTCGAATTATTGCTTTGTCTTTTTAGAGATCGAAAGGATTTTCAAATCTGAAAGGAATCGATTACTGTCAAAAAGCTGTTGATCTATCAAATGCAGTTTCAGAATCAGAGAAAGAAGAAAACGAGGAGTTGATTAATATTCAGTTTGAGGTAAAAACTCTGAACTTTTTATTGGTCAAAACATAATTACAGCAATTGGATATAATTTCTCCACGACCTGATTTCTTTACGTCAGTATTCGATGTTATCCTGGATAAAGGAACATGGGATGCAATGAGTCTTTCTGATGAACGAGATAGACGCCTCAAAGCTTACCTTCAGTTTCTCGATAAAAGTTTGATAAAAGGAGGACGTTTCATAATTTTCTCCTGTAATTTTACATTGTATGTCAAACTTTGGAAAACAATTCCTTCATTCTGTTTTGTGTTCTTTCAGCGAAGAGATGCGTGAGCAGTTCGGAAATTCGAGTATAGAGATCGTTTGCGAAGTGCCGGCGGCTCACAGCTTCTCGTTTGGTGGAAAACAAGGTGTCACTTCAACTGGAGCTGTCTTCCGGAAGACTTCATAAACACCTTCTGTTGTTGTTGTTTTCTTCTCTATTTCTCTTTCTCAGTTATAAAAAAGTTTGTTCCGTCATTCTCTCCTTCTTTATGTTCTCTTCCACTCACTCTCTCTAATCAGGTGCATCATCTTCATTTTAACGCGAGCGGTGTTGCTGTGAGATCTGGCAGCCAGGCGTTTTGTGGAAGAAAAGGGAGAGGGAGCTCCTGCCCGAGACACTACTTTTCGTAGAAAATGGGAGTTTGATAGGCGGCGCCTTCTTAGGGAGTCGTCTCGAGGGACTGCTTGCCACAAGAAAGAATGGAGATGGGCTTGTAACCCAGAAGCTCACATTCGGCCTTCGGAAAGCACTCAGATTCCACGTTTTCTCTCTTCTCATTGACGCCTTAATAATCATTTATATTCAATCTCTTTTTAAAGTTTTTTTTTGTTTTTTTTCTCACTTTCGAACATTTCTTTAATCCATTCAGCCAAACATTTATTTTCTTGTTTTTCTGTTTGTTTTCTAAATCTCCTGAACACAGAAAACAAGTGACTTTTCACTTATATTGGAGTCTTTGCGTATGAGAATACAACGCAGAAATTTATTCTATTTTCTTTGAAAAACTTGGAAAAGACTGTTCAAAGACATACTAACGAACAAAATAAAACCAGAAACGAAGTATCCAAATAGAAAACTTATATCTATTTCCTTTGACAAAGCAACTAAATATCCTGAAGTAATTATGATTTCAATACGCTGTCGGATCATTATTCTCAAATCAGAATTCCTAAAACTTTTAAAAACTAAAAAAACATTCCTTTCCAGAGTTTTGAAGGATCAAGAAGTTCATTCTAGAAAATAATTTAACATGTACTTCTTCTAAATTCTTCTAATTTTCAATCAGATTTGAAATGTCCTTTTTTCTTATCTAAGCTCAATGTCTTTCTATTTTTCCATCATCAGAAGTTCTCGGGGTCATCTGAATTCTCTCTTTTTCCGCCTTTTCTTTTTCAATAACGTAATAAACGTGCCCGTGTCCGTCCCCTCGTGCCATCCGGGGGTGCTAATTGTCAGTGGTGTGTGGGGTGCCATCAAAAAGTTTGATTTCATTGTGCCGTCGGCCTTTTTTGCTTTTCTTCTTCCTCCTTTTTTCCTCTTCACCAACACCACAAACGTCGTTTTTCCTTAAATTTTCTCTCTTTCTTCCACTGCAAAAAAAAACGACCGAACGTTTTTGCATAAGTTTCTTTTTTTTTCAATTTTGTTGTTCGGTTACGTCTTTGACGGCTTCTCCTGAAAACGATGAAATACTAAGAGACAATTTGTTGTCATTTTCTTTTTCTTTTCCATTTTCTTCTTCTTATTTAGAAGAAAGAGAAATAGCAGAAGCGTCATCTTGAAAAACATAATAAAATAATTCAATTACTGTCTCTGTCAAGCATCTTTCCGTCCCTCATACTTTAACTGCTCTCTCATTCCATTTTGTATTCTATTTTCTTCCAGAAATGAAGCCTCATTTATGTGATCAACCAATGAATCTTACACGTCGAGCATGCTGTCAACTGGTACTATTTCTGAATGATACTGAACGGGTAAGTCATTTTAAATAGATGTGAATGACAAAAAATATCAAAAATGTTTGAGAAAACTCTGAATTAAATTCCCCAGAAAATTCAGTTTTTAAGATTATAATATGAAGTTCTCTCACTGAAAACTTTTATTTTGTAAATTTGGATTAGAATTCCAAACAAAAAGGCAACAGGGTTACTGTAATTGTAGTCATAATTCAAATAAATGACTGTATTTGTATGTGCCTTCTTTCATTCCTTGACCCTGTTTCTATCCGATGTTTTCCAAGTTTCTTCCATTTCTTTTCCCTAAATTCTCCTTGTGGAAAACACTATTTCAACAAATAAGGAGAGTATTTATCATGTGAGATTTCTGTCAAGGAATCCCCGTGGGATATTCTTTTCTCGATGCATTCCCTATTCCCTTCTCCCTATTCTCTCAAATCATAATTGATGACTTTTTGACGCTGAACTTCAGGTGCCGCCTTGCTCATCTTCAATGTTTCCATCAACGACTAGTCATGTAACTAATTAAATTCTATCATTTAATCAAACAGAAACAATTTCAGAAACCTCCGATTTATTTAGTGGAACCAGTTGATGAAGCAGAAGATCATTTGACTTTCTTCGTTGGAATTTTCATGTTAATGATAATTGCATTAGCTTTTTCAATCGGATTGAGTAAAATGACAAAACCAAAGTGAGAATTTAATTTCTTTTAGATATTTAACTTGTTTTCTTTTCAGAGTTTCGATAAGTCGTTACAATACTTCTAATTCCTCATACGATATTCTCATGTGGTTGTCCAGTAATCCAACAAATAGGTCAGTTCACTCGAATCATCTTTGGTTAAAATATAGAACTTAGACCCCCTTTTCAAAACGTTTAAAACAAAAAAGCTTCTTTCAGATCTTCAATGCTCCTTCTACTTAGATCGATGTGCCGAACACCGGCTACTCCGGACAGCCGTGTTTCTGTTGTTTCTTCAAATATCCCGTCAGTTTCTCTATTCAATTTCTCAATTTTTCTTCACAAAAACATGTATTTTTCAGACTTCTTCCATCGTATCAACGTGCAAGTCAGTCAACATCTGCCAACACCCCACCACCTCCTTATTCAGCGACGTCATCTCTGGTTGCCTGATCTTCTTTTTCATTTGTAGTCACTCTACGGGTTACTGTTTTCGCTTTAAATGTCTTCTTTCTTCAAATTCACATAAACATTCTGAATTTTGAGTTTTGATGTTAGACACCAAAATCCTCGCAAACGATGAAAACGAGAACTGTAATCCGATATCCGATCTACTCAGCGCCACGTTTTGGTTTCCCATTTTTCGAAGAGGTTTCTGATCTCTTAATTTGAGAAAAAATAAGACAATGACGTGGAAAAGACAATTATTAAATGGGAAAGAGAGATTGTATTTGTGTGCGCATTGATATCTGAGCGACGGAGCATAAAACAGTATATACAGTAGTTGATGGAGAGAAGAGACCGTGTAATCGGAAGATGAGTGAAACCTATGTTTAGATAAAGAGAGAGAGAGAGAGAGAGAGAGAGAGAGAGAGAGAGCTTCTCCGATCGGAAGGGGGGTGAAATACGGATTAACCGTCTCTTCGGTTGCTTCATCTATATACGTGTTGTGTGCTGCTTTTAGCGCTTTTCTGTTTATTTGAATAGTACCTCCCAGTTGTCGGTTTTAGGTGATGCTCACCCTTTTCTACTCTTTTTCATCTTTTTCGGCACCACCTCAGTTCTTCTATTCATTTCCAGCATTCTAATTGTTTACATTGTGGAAATGGTCACGCAATTAGGCGCATCAAGTTTCAAAGCCACATTCACTTGTGTAGAAAGTATCCAGGAATAGAAAAAGGAAAAGAGAAGAGAGTCAATGTTCCTGTTTGGATTCTAATTTCTGATCACAAGCCAATCCTCAAAGTTTTGTGTTTCCCTCTCAGAGATCTCCTCATTGTGGGAATCTACTCTTGTTTGCTCCATGGATGATCCCACAATTTCTGGATTTCGTCACATTCCCACATTCTGTCGATTTCATTTCATCGCACTTTTCTCTCTTTGCACACTAGACAGTGCATTTTTCTCTCATTCCCATGCCATTCGACGACTAATGGTAGGATAAGTACTTGAAATAACTTTCATCCAACAATGATGAATGGAAAAGTTATATTTAATACGGTTAGAAGGTTATTTTAAGATATAATCAAGAATCAAACTATTCGAAGCTTGAATACGTTCTATGAAAGGAATTGGTTTTTGAAAGTTATTGAAATACGAAGCTTATTGATCGGGAAACTGTGAAAATGATAATCGGCTTTATTCGACTGTTTGATCATAACTCTATAAGATTGTGATCCATCTAGAGTTCTCTTCTTGTCAGAATAAAAACACATTTCATCCAGACAGTATTCTCGATGCTTCCAATGTTTTCAGATTAAAGAGCTTCTGATAAAAAGTCAGGGCACCTCGTTTCTTATTTCCTTCACAAACATTCTTAACTAAACTTTGAATTGAGTTCTCATTAGTCTACCTCAAAAAATGAAATGTTTCATAATTATTTCTTGTCTTTTTGAAACAAATTTACCTTCTCTTCCGTCTAATCTTCTTCCGACAACATTCCACTCGAGCTTTCTGTTTCTTCCTGTCCCCCCTACTCCCAGTTATTGTTTGTCTTTGTCTTCTAAAATTCGCCTATGCATATTTCGGTTGAAGTCTCCAATCCGCCCCCATCTAACACAACTTACCGTTTTCCTCTTTTTTCTCTTCTTCTTCTTCTTCCAAAAACGGCAATTTTGACGCAACCTTTCCGAAAGGGGCAGCGCCATACCAACCCCCGAACATATCATATTTCTGTGTCAACAGCGACATGAAGCTCAGCTCTCGGAGGGGTGAGCTCTCTCTTTCTCCCCGCACCCACCACCTATTATTTGTACTTTAATATGTACATATCAGACCACTTCTCATTAGGACTTACACCACCAGTCGTCAGCTCCCTTTCCATACCATTTACGCCCTCAAAAACGTACAAATACATGAGACTGAGAGGACTGTACCACCTCAATCGTCTACTCATTTCATTCATTTCTTTTCACTCAGAAATGTCGTTACTCGAGAGAAATGAATCATTCATTCGTATATTACTCTTTTCCAATCCATCGTTCTCCGTTAATCAACACTTTCTTTCAATCAAAAGACACAAAAAGTCAGATGAAAAGAGCTTCTTGTATTCGAATTCTTATAGTTTTTTGAAGTTTTGAGGTGTTCATAGTTTTATAAATCATTCCGATATTAGTCATCCATTGGAACCATTCAGAAGTACTAAGATGAAAATACGATTGCTAGAGAACTTTTTTGAACTTCTCTTATCACTTTTATCGATCAAAAAACTTTCTATTTCATTAATAATTTTCTTCAAAACTCGCCTAGATTATTCAATTCATCAGCAAGAAAGAAAGAAAACAATTCAGACATTTCATGAGTAATCTCTTCATGAGTATTCTCTTGTTCTCTTCTCACCTCAATTAATTTTTTGGAGGAACCATTCTTTTTTGTTCCGTAAGTGTGTATATTGATATTTGTTATAACAATGATACAACTCTTTTTAATTAGAAATCGTACTTTCATTAATTGAATCATTTTCAATTAGAGGTCAGTGTATAGGTGTTTTTCATACTAATATCATTTACTATATTCTGAAATACAGTATCTAGGGTAGCTGCTCACATACGACAGTTATGTTGTTGCGTTTACAGTGTATCCCAATTTACACTTTAGGTCCATTGCTAATAGTAAAAAAGCACTCAAAATCAAATCGAATTCTCTCTTTCTTGTTTCTTCTTCATTTTCTTTCTCTCTCTCTCTCTCTCTCTCTCTCTCAACCTAGATTTCTGTTACCATGATTAAATTCTCAAACTGTTATAATATCAATTGAAGTAGAAATCGAAAGTTTTGTGCAAATATTTGGGGTCCATCTCCTCAAATTCGACCGTCTCGTTTCTCTCTCGTTCTACTTATTTTTCAAACTGCACAGTTATCGGATTCTCTGAAACATAAGAGAAATGACTAACTTTTTCGGTAAATAATTGTCCATTTCTCTTTCTCTCACTTCCCGGGGGAGGAGAAGGTTCGCGACCTCTTTTTTCATTACAGTTGGGCTAACAAACCACTCAAAATGAAGAAATCGGAAGGAGCAGTAAATGAGAAATGAGAGAGAAAAGCAGGAAAAGTTTGTGTTTTCTATGTCACCTATCGACACTTTTCCAATAAACAGTTTGATTCGTTAGAATAGGATCATCACATAGAGAGAGAGAATTGATTGGAGAGTACGGTAAGATGAGTTCGAATAAAACTAGAACGATCCTCTGTGAATGTCTGATTTCATTTGGATTTTCTGAGCTAATATCCCTCTGATATAAGGGTTTCACACTGTTTGGTTCATTAGACAAGAAAGTCAACTATATAATCTATCAAAGTTCGTTTTTCTACAATTCTGAGACAGATACGAACCCCAGATGTTCTCCAATTCTTCAGAATCGCTTGACCTCATTCCCCTCTTCTCACTTTCTGTTTTGCTCTTCTTCTTTTCTTCCAAATTGTACAGTATCTTCTCTATTTTCTATTGATCACTGATCGTTTCCTTCTCTAATTCCACGTGATTCCACCTGCACACCTATTTTTTGCCTTCTTTTTCCCTCATTTCCCATCATCACTTGACAAATAGAAATTGAGATCGAACGGTTGATTATACTTTCTCTCTGCCACTGATCAATTTTCATTCCCGCCCTAATACACCGGGAAGAGACCGCCCATTTCTCTAAATTTCGGATGGCAAATCCACTTGGAATGACCTTCGGATCCTTCTTCTTCTGTTTCTCAGATTGCGCCAAGTGCCCTTGTTCATCCTCTGAATCCAGATTTCGGAAAGAGAGAATTGAGCATTGCTCACAATTCTTTCTCTCTCTCTCTCTTCTCAACTCTAATACAAAATTTGCATGCCTATCCATTTCCCTTCGTGCCGTTGTCCATCCGTTGCCCATGTTATGCCCTCCGACTGCTCTCCGAATTGTGCTCGTTTTGCTCCCGCGAGATTCTTCCCTCATTTTTCTGTTTGTTTTCTATGATGGTGGCGCCTCGAAGACAAAATGTGTCCTCATCTTCCTTCCCGTACGGGAGCTCCCTCAAAAACTTTTCAATGGACAGAATGAATGAGGGAAAGGCATCTCAACACTCATCATCCACACTTTTTTTTCACAAAAGAGCTTTCACCTTTTGAATGTTTTTTGCATTGTTTTATCAAAGTTGTTTGATTACTGTAGAACTATTTTCTCTGGTTAGGAGAACTTCTGAATTTGATTCTATTCCTTTGAAACCTTCAACTCGTTCTCATCTAATCGTCTCAAACTAGAAACTGTTAACATTGAGATTAATCATGCTCTGTGGCCTTTTCATCCACTTTTTCTCTGCAAACTTCCGGCGGTCGTCATCTGAAACCTTCTGAAAGATTATTCTCTTCTTTTCCCTTTTTTCTCCTTTTTTCTTCTCATTTTCGTCACCCAAACAAGAGACAACTCTCATGCAGATATATTTTCATAATATCAGATTTCGTCTTCTTTTCTACTCATTCCACCATATTCTACCACTTGTGACCACGCCTTCTTTTCCATTTTCTTCTTCTTCTTCTTCTATTCCACTTCTCGATTTCATTCCAATGACGCCCCGGAATCGCTTTTTTTGCAGTTTGATTTGGATTCATCTCGTTTCTCTTGACTCTCTTTTTTAGTTTCTGTTTACTCACCTGCAAATATCTTCAGTATTTATCTTTTTCATTTCAGATCTCGTTCGCCATTTCAAAGCCCAGCAAATGGGTTTCAAACTTGTCGCACTCAGCAGTTGGCTGCTGACTGTCAGGTGAGAGAAAGACTCAAGAGAAAGATGATTTCATTCTGACACTTTCAGCTCTTTGTCAATCGAGCATAATGCAGTCGGAGGCGGATGTGTAGATCTTCTTTGTCCAGATACTGCTTCTCATCATGGACTTCGGAATCTTGTAAATGAGGATACACTCAAAACAGACTCTTGTACTGCCTGTAGTCAATGTACAGAGAATGGATTCAGTGTCTGTCTTCGTCCAAAAGATTCAAGAGCTTCTCGTACAACTGGAGGATGTTCCTGTGCTCATACTCTTGCAGCCAATTGTCATACGGATCTTACTCAAACTCAACATCCAGCCAATCTCACAATGAAGGTTTACACAGCTTGTTATTCTGATGGTAAGTGAACAAAAAACATCCGTTTTCAACCAAAAGAATTCAGCTCTCCAACGTCCACCAGAACCATTGGCTGTTAACGAGAATTCATCGGTCATTGTGAGAATTGAACCATTTTGGTTGGAACCATATTGGAGACATCTTAAGATTGAGAATGTCACTCTTCACTATAAATTCCAAGTGAAGGTGAGGATATCGATTGATTCGAAAACCTTTGAAATGAATCATTTCAGGCTCCAGAACATTGCGAAGGAGAGGTTGAATCGACTCCAAATGGTGTTCATACATGTGTTGCTTCTGTTCTTGTTGATTTGTCTGAGAGTAAAGAGGATCAACCAAAAGGATCAACAGACGATGATGATTATGATCACAGTGATGTGAGTGAACTTTCAAAATGAGTAAAGCCTCTTCTAGTACATCACTGAATTCGATAAAAAGCAATTTTTGAATCTTTTAGAACTATGATCAATATGATGATGATTTACCACCGGAGGTTCAATTCGACAGAGATGTTTTCTCTGGTGCAAAAGAACTTGAATCATATTACACTTCCACAATTCATCGTTCTCGTCAGATTAAGGCTTCAGCTTCAAAAGATCAACAGATCTACGATATAGAGACAATCATGGAATCAGAACATCTGAAGTTTGATTTGAAACCAGAATTATACGGAAATGAAGAATCGGAAAGTGTTGATGAACCATCAAACGATTCAATTCCTTCTGCTGTTGAAGAGGAAGAATCTGCAACTGTTGTTCAAGAGAATAAGGATGAAGGAGATGTTAGTGAAGAAACAGGAGGAACCAATTTCTTCGAAGAGGAAGAGAAAAATGAAGAAGAGAAGAAAAAGAAAGAAGATGAAAGTGAAGAGGAAGACGGTGTTCTTAAAGTGAATCTGGAAGATATTGAACCAACAAAACTGAAATCACAAGAAGATGCAAAGAAGAAAATTGAAGAGGAAGGTGATGATGAAGAAGAAAAAGAAGAAGGAACAACGGAGAAAAATGAAGAAAAGAGTGAAGAAGATGAAGAAAAGAAGGATGATGAGGAGAAGAAGGAAAATGATAAGGAAAGTGATAATGA